>CAUYRT010106283.1:0-14570 GCA_963574885.1 Lepilemur ruficaudatus
ATAATCTTTAATTTTTCTGAGCAGGTCTTAGACCTTAATAAGTTAGCAGTGATTATATTTCACTTATGATGCAGTAACTGTGGAGGAAATGTAACAATGCAAATAATGTGAATCAAAACGAATAAAACGACAGAGCCCCTGTCATGTGTTGGAACTACTCTTATTAGTGAAATCCTTCCTTTCTGTCAAGCACTCTGACATTCAAAAGTGAATGCTTTCACTTTCTTTAGTACAAGAACTTTGATGGTCAACAACCATGAGAAATTTATGACCAACTAATAGAGATTTTATCAGTCACATGTATCCTAAGGGAATACCCTCAACATGTCACAAGAATATTCATATCTTGCAAAGAGTGAGATTATTAGGGGATGTTACTCCTGGTAACCACTTCTTTGGCCTTTTTTATTCAATATTTGTACTAATATTTTTCGATGTATATGTTATTAAGTATTGAGTTTGATTGGACCACATAGGTAGTTTAGAGAAAATTGAGATATGTCATTCTTTTAATACTCATAATTCATGCAGAGGCCATAAAAAGCATTCAGTAATTAATGAAGTTTAGATAATGCACATTCAAACTAACCTGGTGAGACATGAAATCAATATAGGTAAATGAGGCCTAAACAATATAAACATACTAAGTTTGAATTTTAGGTAAAAGGATTAAGTCTAAATTAGGCATACTAATGGCTTCACTCTATCAGACTGATTTACCCTTTATTAGAAATGTTTGAAGTTACCAAATTTGTAATACATAATGGACCAGCAAAATATATTTATCATTCTTTTATGTATATGTATAGGAGGTTTGTATTTTGTTAAAAATATATTTCAAATCATTGTTTCAGATTTTACAAATTATTCCTCTGATAATAATATTGACATGATTTTAAAAAATGCTTAATAAAGTTTTACATTAAACACTTTGAAGTTATGAAAAATACCTATAAATAAGCACGAGGGAGAGTAAATTTGATTTTTGGAATATTAACAAAGATATTGGAGGCAATCCGGAGTGTTTTATCATTGTCATCAGAAAAAACAAGGATTAATTGCTGTCATGTTCTTTTTATACTACCTTGTGGGGTACAAATTACATTTTTCTAACCTCAAGACCTTAATCAAAAACAACAAGACTTGAGCTGGTATTAATCTGCAGCTGTCAGTGGCAGCCCTTCCATAGCAGGAGACTGCAAGGTCAGCGATGTGAATTTCTGCAAAGAACAGAACATACTTATCAGAAGACTACACCTGGTAAAGCAAAAATGCATGGACAGTGTGCAAATCAAAACTGTGCTCAAAGAAAAGGCACACTGAAGGCAATTGCCTTTTGCCTCTGTGTTTGAGAGAGAATTGTAAAAGCCATCTATTGAGCACACAAACACAGAGCCTGTTTATCCAGAAACATTCTTGAAAATTTCCTTGAATTTCCATTAAACCTAAAAATATAAGAAAAATAGTACCATGAATACTATAACTTTCAAATAAATTTTACTTACACAGAAGTGAATGGCAATATAACTATTTATTAGATAAAACTCTAGCTTTAATATTCATTAATAGCTAACATGCATTATATCTTCTTGAACCTTGATGAATCCCTTCTTCAAAGCCTTTCTTTATCCAATACAATTCTCACTCTTGATTGTTCAGTTTCACTAAACCTTCACCACCACCCTGAATGAGTCTATAAAACTTCATCTTTCTGTACTCATTAATTGGGATCTCACATACATATTTTTCTCTGCTTAATGAATATCTGGGCCTTAGAATTATGCTGAGAATGTTGGATAGAACAGCAAGTAGGATTATGGTAATCACATGAAGTTGTGTCCACTGATGTGGCCAATTATGTATTTGAGTCTCCTGTACAATAAAGCTTTTTTTTTTCAAACATACCTGAGTCTGAACATGATCACAATCTTTTTTATTTCTGTATGCATGAGAATACTTTATCTTTTTTTTTTAATTTGCTAGATTTAGATATACAATTTTTATTTGTTACATGGATTAATTGTATAGTAGTGATGTCCAGGTTTTTAGTGTACCCATCACCTGAATAATTTACATTGCACCCAATAGGTGGATTTTGTTCCCTCATCCCTCTCCCACACATTCTTCTTCTGAGATTCCAGTGTCCATAGTATCACTCTGTATGCCCCTGTAAGCCCATAGCTTAGCTCCCACTTATAAGTGAGAACATGCAGTATTTGGTTTTCTGCTACTGAGGTACTTCACTTAAGATAATGGCCTCTAGTTCCATCCGAATTGCTGTAAAAGATATCATTTCATTCTTTTTTATGGCTGAGTAGTATTCCACACTGAATATATATCACATTTTTTTTATCCACTCCTTGGTTGTTGGGCACTTAGGTTGATTCAATATCTCTGCAGTTGTGAATTGTACTACAATAAACAGATGATTGCAAATGTCTTTTTGATATAATGATTTCTTTTCCTTTGGGTAGATACCCACTATTGGGATTGCTGGATAAATGGTAGATCTACGCTTAGTTCTTTGAGAAATCTCCATACTGTTTTCCATAGACGTTGTACTAATTGACATTCCCACCAACAGAGTATGAGAATCCCCTTTTAACCACATCCATACCCAAAATTATAGTTTTTGACTTTTCAGTTATGGCCATTCTGACAGGGGTAAGGTGGTATCTTATTATAGTGTTAATTTGCATTTTCCTGATGATTAGCAATGCTGAGTATTATTTCATATTTTTGTGGGCATTTGGATATCTTCTTTTGAAATTATCTGTTCATGTTATTTGCCCACTTTTTAATGGGACTGTTCTTTTTTTTCTTGCTGGTTTGTTTGAATTCCTTATAGATCCTGGATATTAGTCCTCTGTTGGATGCATAGTTTGTAAATATTTTATCCCAATATGTAGGTTGCTTATTTATGCCACTGATTATTTCTTTTGCTATGCAGAAGCACTTTAGTTTAATTAAGTCCCATTTATCTATTTTTGTTTTTGTTACATTTGCTTTTGAGATCTTAGTCATAGATTTTTTTGCATAGGCCAATACCCAGAAGAGTTTTTCTAAGTTTTATTCTAAAATTGTTATGGTTTTAGGTCTTGCATTTAAGTCTTTGATCCATCTTGAGTTAATTTTTGTATATGGTGAGAGAGAGGAATCTAGTTTCATTCTGAAGCAAGTGTGTATCCAATTTTCCCAGCATCATTTATTGAATAGAGTATATTTTCCCCAGTGCATGTTTTTGTCTGCTTTGTTGAAAATCAGTTGGTCGTAGGTATTTGGATTTATTTCTGGGTTTGCTATTCTTTTCTTTAGATATATATTTCTCCTCTTATACCATTATCATGTTGTTTTGGTTACTACTGCCCTGTGATAAAATTTGAGGTAGGGTAATGTGATGTCTCCATATTTGTTCTTTTGTTTAGGAATTATGTTTTCCATTATCTATTTCATTGTTTTATCAGTGAAAATATAATACCTGTTTGTAGCAAAATAATGATTGTTGGATGGATAGCTGAATGACTAGAAGGGTGAAATGAATAATAAAGTACCTGTTAAATATATTATGCATGTCTTTGAGAAGTTCTGTCTTTCCTATTCTAACAGATTTATAGATTTATTTCCAAAGTTATTAGCTCTGGACATTTTAAAATAATCAACTTACTGTTACAACTATGACTTGACACATTTATACAAAGATAAATAAAAGAGACAAAATCATTGTTTCTTTTAAAAAATCTATAATGACTCAAATTAAAGAAATAACTATGATTATTTTTCTAATTTTTCATAATTCACAGTCTTGGAAGTGGCATATAATTTTTTATAATAAAATTCAACAAACTTTATGCTAGTGGTAATAGTTATACATCCTTCTGGGGAATCTTAGAGAAAAGTGTCATTAATTATCTAAAGAATTGAAGCAGCAGTTAAAAGAAAAAGATCATTGGAGAAATGCATACCATGATATTTAATATAAGTGAAGTAAACACAGTTTTCACATTTCATGATTAATTGATTTAGTAAAATATTATATTTACCTGCCCATATTTTTCAATCTAGTAAATCAAATTTGTGAATCCTTTAAAAATCTATAAAATAAAATGTAACTATAATGTGGTTGACCTGACAGCTCTTATGTACTTTAGAAATTCTCCAAATTATATATTGTTAAAATAAGACCTATAAAAAAATTTAGATCTCTTTCAACATGAATGTCAATAAAAATGCAGAAAGAGGAGGTAAAATTAAGTAACATTCTATAGGAGATGTGTGTTGGAGAAAATCACTTTCTGTGAATATTTCTGAAATACATGTGGAAATATTGAGATTATTATAAATGAATCATTAATTAAGAGTTAATGTTACATAGAATGATTTTACTAAAGAGCTAGTAAGTAAATTGTCTGACTGTTTATAATGATAAAAACTATATCACATAATAATATTTAACATAGTTTTATTGAAAATAATAGGGAAAATTTGGTCTAATATAATTGACAAAAAATTATATATAGACAATTTGCTATTCAAAAGCATGTTGCAGAGGTATGCATGAGTTAACAACCAACGTAAAGAAAATCTTTGTGGAAAATCTTTCTAACTGAAAAAAAATACCTAGGAGCTGATTTAAGCCAGAAATAGCAAATATAATCTCTTCATAGTTGGGAGATTCTTATATAAGTCCCATAGAAATTATGTCAAATTCCATACCAAAGCATGTAGACTTATATTAATAAAATATGTATAATGAAATAATTAACATAAGAGAAACAGAAAATACAGTATCAAAATAACTAAAATACAAATGATAGGTTTGCAATCGAAGCTATCAGCTCAAAAATTAAATATTTATGAAAATAATATCTTCCTACTATATAGAATGTATAAAATATGCTTGCATTTCAACAACAAAAAGACAAACAACCCAATATAAAGACGGACAAAAGACCTGATTAGACATTTCTCTAAAGAAAATATTCATATTGTCAACAATCACATGAAAAGTGCTCAACATTACTAGTCATTAGGGAAATGCTAATCAAAACCACAATAAGATACCACTTCACTTCCAGTAGAATAGTAATAATAAAAAAAATGGAAAATAACAAGTGTTGGCAAGCATGTAGAGAAATTGGAACAATTAAGCTTTGTTTGTAAATATGTAAAATGGTTTAATTCTATGGAAAACAGTTTGGAGGTTCCTAAAAATATTATTCATAAAATTATCATGTGAACGAGCAATTCTAATCATAAGAGACAAAAACAGATGTTGTACACCAATATTTATAGCAGTTTTATTTACAATAGCCAAAAGTGGAAAAAACTCAGATGTCCATCAACAGATGAATGTATAAACAAATGGTGATACACATGCAGCCATAAAAGGAATGAAGCACTGTTACATGTTAAAACACAAATGAAAACATAATGCTAAGAAGCTAGACATAAAAGGTCATATCTTACATGATTTAATTTATACAAATATCCAAAATAGGTAAATGTAAAGAGACAGGAAACAGACTGGTGATTGCCAGGGCTTGAGAGAGAATGGAATGGGCGGTAACTGATTAATTGCTACAGGGTTTTCTTTTGTAGTAATGAAAATACTTAGGAATTAGATAGAGGTGATTGTTACAATTATTTAGTAAATGTACTAAATTTCACTGAATTGTTCTATATGAAATGGCTGATTTTATGTGAATAACATCTCAGTAAAAAAATGAAATAATCAAGTAATATAAGATATACATAAAAATTAAGTAAGATGGTTATATAACAAAAGGAATTCAGGCTAAGGTTAATGAATATGTGTGTTTTGTAAATTTAGGTTAAGTATATATGCATGTATACATATATACTTTAAAAGCTTTATTTTCTTTTCATATTTATTTTGGTTTAGCAGATATAAAGCCAAATAATTATATTCAAAGTTAATGATGAATTCACAAGAATAGTTTCACAATAAGAAAAGCTGGCAACGTACGTACTTTTCTCAAATTTTCTCCATCTGAACCATTTAAGACATAAATGCTGGTAGTCTTTCCAATAAATAAGCCTCTAAATTAATTTTTGATAGAATGTTTCTTTTGACAATTGTTCCTGGAGCCATAAGGTAACAACTTTCCAGTACAGCAGTATTCAACTTCCTGTTGATCTTTTCTAGACCTCAGCTGAGCTCAGCCTGGCGGCACAATGCCAGTACCCCACTAAGCAAGCCCCATGAAAGCACTCACTCCTTCAGAGACTGCTGGCTGTGTTCCACAGAAGTAAGGTTTGTATAGCAAAGCAGAACAAACTCTTACATTTTTTTCCTTCCTTCAATAAGACAATAGAGTATTATAGCACTCAATGTTGAGGCAAAATTATTCACAGTTTCAAGAGGTTGGCTCCAAGACTGCAGATTCAGCTCTAACCTCAACCATAACATTAACAAGCATGTTTTTGCATAGTAACTGAAATAACGCTACAAATCAAATCTAAAGTTGTTTGTCACAGAAAGTCAAGGGGATTGTGAGTCAGATATCAGGGGTTAGATTACTCTGGAGAGGTCCGGCTATATCTAGTCATTCATTTGGGGGTGCCAGTAAGGACTCTTTGATCTTAGAAATATTATACCAACACTAAGATATAAAATTTCTATTTTTAAACTACTATAATACTATAATTGCCTTCTTTCAAAATTTAAATAATTGCTATATGGGGGAAGCTCTTAAGCTTAAACTCAATATAAATGAGTATAGATTATAATATAAATGAGTTTAGAACCTGGGGTGTACTGAATATTTAGAAGAAGAGAAGAATCAAACAACAAAAAATAAGCAAATAAACAAAACAAAAAGACACAGGAATGGAAATTTACCATAGACAATAGTCACTTTTTCCCTTTATGTTGAAATAATTGTTAAATATTATTGTTTTCAAAGCAATATATGATACACTAGACTGATGTACAACTAGAAATGAATCATTTTAAAAAAAATTCACACTTCTTCAAATACCCCACCTTTTCAAAAATCTCTCTAGTCTGAAACTCTCTCTAGTTTTTCTGAACACATATGCTATAGTGATAATTCCCATTGTTGTCTTAATTTTTCTTTAAGGTAATTTTAGACATATGTTATGTTTCCTTTCTTCATTGCGATATTTGCTCTTTGCTTTTAGGGACATTTTCTATATTTCTATTTATTCCTGTTATCCTTCATGATCTCTCAAAATATTATTTATTAAGTATTGGTTATTATACCTTTCTGATAAATGCATTTCTAAGGATTTTATAGGTTTTTTATCATTATTACAAATGGATGTTTTATTTCACAACATCCAATTGGAGAAAGAGAAAAAAGCTAGCTTCTAATTCATGGATACAGATAGTTTTCTAATTGTTTTTTTCCTCATTTAATTTTTATAAATTGTTATTGCTGATTTTTTTCTCATGTTAAATTGTTTGGTGAACAATTTTCTTTACTTGCTTCTTGCCATCTATATGTTCCTTTCTTTGCTTCGGGAAATACATTTTTTTTTTTTTGAAATTCATGATCTCTTAAGGAAATCATCCAGAACTCTTATTTTTTATGCTTACTATTTTTAGTAAAAAGACATATGTCGCTGAGCATTGGGATTAATGGCAGAATATGGATTATTCTCAGTTTTACTATTTACAAGCTGTGTTCTCGCTAAAATTCAGTGAATGTAGTCGCTCTTTTTAAAAAAGTTAAATATGGACACACACAGATTCCGTGAGAGTTAAAAGAGAAATCAAGGAAAGAGAGTTCCATAAGTTACTAAGGCATTTGAAGTATTGTTTAACCAGTAATGCAAAACTGTGAACATCAATGCTAAATGTCTTTAAGATTTACCTAGTATCAGAGGCCTAATAAGGAAATCTATGAGGTATTACCTTAATATTATTTATAGGCTATACTGCAATTGAAATTCATGGTAGCAATCAATGTGGAAAAATATATTGTACCCATTTTCATTGCAAAGTTATTAATATAATTTACCCTCTGCAATTTTTACAGTGAAGAGTTTTATCTTTTTCTTCTTCTAAATTTTTAGAGGCTTGTTTACAAATAAACTCTATGAAAAATCAGTAGCTTAGAAATTGCATGGTTAAATGATTTATTATGTTTACTTTTTAATAATATATGAACCCTGAATATGTTTTTCAAAGGATATATATGGGTCAGTTCCTCAGGGTAAGGACAGAGGCAATTTGGGGAAACCTCCTGCTGAAGTACTAAGGAGTGGTGAGGGGTGGAGAGTTGACGTGCATTTTAAACAGCAGAAGCAGTCATTGTCTGGCCTGCACAGGGGTGTTAGATACAAGCAAGCTCCTGTGGCAGACAATCTCCCTCTCACAGGAATTCCCACTCTGTAAAGAGTTGATGTTTGAAATCCAATGGAACTTACAAAATATTTATAGAAAAATACAGAATCAAGTGGAAACAAAAGAAGCAACGACAGGAAGTCTTGAACAGGCTTGTCATGACTCATACAGCCTGATATGCTATGGAACTTGAAGGAATAAAAATAGATCATAAAGTGGTTAGATCAAAATTATGTCTGGAATGAGAAAAAGGAAAATGACATGAAATCCGCTTTGAAGAATTGTGGTTGAAGGAGAAAAAAAGGTAAAAATAGAATTTGGGTAAAATGTATGCTATATTGTTTGATGTTATAAGGATGTGATAGAGGATCAAGCCACTGCTTCACGTTCCTAGTCAGGGAGATTCATATTTTGTTTTGCTGCTCACCTTTTTGCCTCCCTCAAAGCCTATGCTACTGTAAAATTAGTGGAAGAAGGTGACTGTGGGACATTGTAGAGGAACTAAAGCATTTGAAAAATGCTCCTTAACAAAGGTGATCCAACAGTGGAATTCACCTTTAAAGAAGGTGTGATTGTGTTCGTATGGCAACGAACCACAGAAACATCACAGGTGCAGTGACTTTTCTGAGGTCTGTCCTGTTTGTCTGCTTGGGAATCTCACATGGTGCAATTTTAGGACAAGCCTTCATGAAGGTGACAGTATGACAGCTCCTGCTGGGCGGGGTCTCTGGCTTGTACACTCACCTGTATTTCTTCATCAGTTCAAATCCTAGCACATTTCTAGAACCAGTTCAAGTTCTAACTGCTAAGATCTTTTCCTAAACATTTTAGTACATATTGATGATTTTCTTCAGAATGCTTCAAGCAGCTATTATTATATTACCCAAACAGAGTAATTTATTATTCTTGTAATTTCACAAATGCTATGATTTCATCAAATAAGCCAATGGCCATAAGTGTACAATTCTACTTAACCATCAAGAAAGCTAAACCTAAATTTTCTCACTAGTAATGCAATGCTCTAGAAACCAGACTCTGGCTTATTCATATAAGATTTTCCCACGCTGGAAATTTTGCATAAAATCTACAAGAAATAGACTTTGTTGAATGAATAGTTACTCATTATTAAATGTGCTAAAATGTTGCTCTAGTTATGGAATTATTAAATACAAACAGGTATAAATGCAGACACTTTGGTTCTGGAATAAGATAATTTTACTCTGAGAATTATCAAGCAATAATCTAAGCCTCTATTTTTTTTAACAGTAATTTATATACCTTACTTTGGTATTTATTTCAGAATTTTTTGGTTTTATTTAATATACATACTTTTAAATTTCAAAATATTAAAGGGGTACAAATGTTTTAGGTTACATGTGTCACTTTTGTAATGCTTGAGTTCAGCTATAGGTGTGCCCGTCACCCAAATAGTGTTCATAGTACCCAGTAGGTAGGTTTTTTAACTCTCCCCCCTCCCTCCTCCCTCCTGGTTGATTTTCATTGTGTTTTACTTCCCTCTGTAAGCATGTGTGCTCATAGGTCAACTTTATCTGAAAACATATTAAAATTTTAATTAAATATAATAAATGATATTTATTATATAATTAAATTATATGATATATTTAATTAAATATAATAAATTGATGTCTATTCATGTACAAATATTTAAAGGAAATACTTCTACATAACAGAAAGTATATTTTAAGTAATGGAAAAAGTACAAGACTAGGAGGGAAAAAGAGAAGTTATCTACATGATAGCTCAGACCAAGGTGATGGATAATCATTTACATGTTTCGTAATGATTACTTCAACAATATTCTATTATAATATGACACATCCTTTTATAGAAGTAGGAAGTAACGTTTTGTGTTACAAACCATAAAAATGATTTTTCAAATCAAAAATCAATCATCTTGGCATTCAGACATTCAAATCAATGCTTTTGCAAGTTTTCTGAAGTTCAGTAACTGTTAACTGATAATGCTAAAAAGGTGATTTGGAATGTAATATTTAAGGATATCTATGATGATAGACATAGTCTCACTATGTAAAGCAAAGACTGATTTTATGTTAGGTTTTAGGGAAGAGCTGTGGTGGATTGTATCGATCAGAGAAGCTGAGGTGTGTTTATGATAGTCTCAGAAACATGTTTTATGTTGGGTACAGAGGCAAGAGTGGGTTCACATTGGCCTAAAAGTGTGTTCACAGGAGTAAGTCTAATGCTGAATAGTTAACTTCCAAAGTATAAGGCTGTCACTGATTGGCTGCTCTTAAAATTATGCTTACTAAATTGAACCATTGATTAATTAGGGAAGTTTAAAACCAGTACTTGTGTTTAAATGTTACTCTGATTATGTAAATAAAATAGATTTATTAGATAGATTTAAAACCAATTTTGAAGGTTATTTGTTAAGACGGTTATAAAATAATCAGTCTTTTTCTAAGTGTGTTGGGACTTTTTAATATTCTCAATGCCCCCGTTGGTCCCCCTTTGCCCAAATCTTTAGGAGAGAGCAGCAATGTTTATTCAGATCTTCGCCACTATTGTTCTTTCTTTAAAAAACATTTTAATTGACAAGTAAAATATTTATGGTGTACAATGTGATGTTTTGATATATGTATATATTATGAAATAGCTACATCAAGTTACTTAGCATGTGCATTACCTCTCATACTTAACATTTTTTTTTTTTTTGTGGTGAGAGCCCCTAAAATTTACTCTTTTAGCAATTTTCAAGGACAGTGATCCCCAGGTTAAAGATGATATACATTCCTGAGAACATCTTTCGGTAGGATTTATATGTGTCTTAGATCCCTGATGAACAGAGCACATACAGTATTAATAAATATAATAATAACAATAACAATACTATAGTGGCTCATGTGTGGCAATAATATAGTGTAATATTCTAATAATAATAACATCCCTATACTGTAATAATGTTACAGAAACCATTGTGTTCTTTCTTTTAATTTAAACAAACAGAACATAAAAACAAACTCATACAAAACATTTAGATAGGAGATAGGAGAAATTACAAAAAAATATATTGAAGATTAACTCTCACCTAATGTTGCATTAATGCTAGGCTAATAGGAGTGTTATGCTTATTTTGATCTTCTATTCTAGTCAAGGATAACCTGTCCATTTCAATAATTATTCCACTGTTCTGCTTATTAATAGTTGATGCTTTCATTGGAGCACTACCTTTCACATGTGCCATTTTTCTCACTTTATAATTGTTTTGAAAGTCAAGCAACTGAAGCCTAATGTTTTATCAATAAACGATAGCATCCGGCCTCTTTCTGAATGCTTACTTGTGTCTATTTTTGTTGCTACCGTAATCATTTTTCTCTTCACCACAGGCTCTCCTGGACTTACAGTGAACTTTTGCTATGGAGGCCTGGTCATAAGGGTAAACACACACATAAAATGGAATAAAAAAGTTAAGACAAAAGTGATGCTCTGCATAAGCGACTGTAAAAACAATGAGACCAGCCACTAGCATAAAGATGCTGCACCAAGAAACCATGGGTTTGTTTCCATATGCCAAAGAAACTAGTTCCCAATTTACTAATTTAATTATTTCATTATAAATTAGCCTATGGAGAGCCTTGGGAACCTGTTTGTAAGTCAGGTAGTTAGTCCATAACCCAGGCACTGCCTGTATACCATATATTGTTATTAGAGTTAGCTATAGTCACCGTGATGTACAATAGATCTCTTGAACTGTCTATTCTTCTGGAAGACGAAATGTTATTTCACAAAATTTTCAGTGCACATGTTGATCAACATGATCTCATCCTGTTTTTGTCTTTGATTTATTTGCTGAATCACTTGTAAGGACAGTGGCTGCATAGTAGCTCTTAGAACACTAAAAAAATTGTGTCAAAAAAATGTAACTAAAGTATTATAAGACTGCCAGAAATTCTGAAATGATAACCTAGTATTTCTCAAACCTGAACAAGAAAACTTTAGCAGAAAAATGTTCCAACCACTCCATAAATCTATCTGAAATAAGCAGAATGCCTTTTCTTTGAGCTTAGATTTTTCTACCTCACATTTAGTGTTAAACAAGATTGAGCATGAAGTGCTAGAAATGCTGTTGACTTTTATCTGGTTGGCCAAAACAAAATCCAAAGCTATTTAATTATACAAAATAAAGAATTTAAGCTACTTCATTATGCCTCCTGGGCAAAAACTATTTATTTATGATGTTAGCCAAAATGAAGAAAATGTTATTGAGGACACTCTGAAGTTATTCAGCTCCTTCAGATAGGACCATTGTTCTTGGGTTTCTCTTTCTACTTGTTATTACCCCCAGAAACACATATATTTCTTTGTACTTCCTATAAGACAAGCATCCACTGAAAATGTTGGGAACTAAACACCGGCAATGATCAAATTAATTTCTTTGCATAACAGTTGGCTAGGGCTATGATTTTAAAATGAACAAAATTACCATACATGATCTAAAAAAGAAAAGCAACAAAAAAATATTGTGCTGGGCATAAGAAATGTAATCAATCATAATGGATCTGTGGGTGTATAGGTGTTGCCACAATAATAAGTCAATGTTACATCCCCGAAAATATCTGTATTGCCCTTTTCTAGAATAAGGATGTGTTCCTTCATGTTTGTATTATCTACAAATAGCATCATTACTTGGAATAGTACATAGTATCAGTTATACTATTCATTAATTTGTCTGAAGGATTAATAGCATGAAAGAGCAGAATTATAGAACTAACATTTTAATGGTTCATCATAATACCTAGATTTAGGCAAGTTATTAGTGCCTAAGAACTTGATAAGAACTTGATAAGATGTCATAAATGCATAACTTTAGACAAGAAAATTTCACTAAAAGCATAAAGAACAGGGTGTTTAAAGAAAAGTGTCAGTGGTTATAAGCAGTTAGAATTAATATTACTCTGATAATTGCAGGAAGAAGCAGTTTCTTGTATGTTCATTAACTTGCATGTATGGCTTGAGAATCTGGCATTCAAGAAAAATAAATATTTGTCATGGTCAATTTTAGGTATCAATTTGACTCAGCTAAGGGGTGTCCAGATAGCTGGCAAAACACTATCTCTAGGCATGTCTGTGAGGAAGTTTTGAGAAAACTTTTGAATCAGCATTTGAATCAATATGCTGAGTAAACAAGATGTACCCTTACTGATGTGGGCAGACATCATCCAATCTGAGGAAAACCCTATAGGACAAAGAAAAGATGGTAGGGCAGTTTGTAACCAGGGACATCCACCTTCTTTGCTCAGATCTTGGAGCTTCTAGTTCTTCGGCCTTCAGACTGCTGGACTTACACCAGCTACCATCTACCCTCCCAGCTCTCAGGCCTTTGGCTTTGGACTGGAAGTTAGTTACAACATTGGCTCCGCTGGTTCTTAGGTCTTCTAGCTCAGACTGAATTACATGATCGTATTTCCTGTTTCTCCAACTCACAGACAGCATCACGTGGTAATTCTTGGCATCTATCATCATATGAACGAAGTTCCATAATACATTGATTCATCTATCTATCTATTATATATAGACATATTTTATATCTACATTTATGTCTATCTGTACATAGATAATGCATATATGTAAAATAAGATTGGTGGTATAATATCTTTTTTTTTTCTTTTTCTTTTTCTTTTTTTTTAGATACAAAGCCTCACTATGTTGCCTAGGTTGGCCTCAGCCTCCAGAGTAGCTGGACTTCAGGCATGACAATGGTGCCTGGATTGATATAAAATGTGTTTTTTTTTTTAACAACGACAACGAAATGGTTATTCTTTTCTTAAAAAAATGAAACTCTGAATAGAGATGAATTCATTTAGGATGTCAGTAGAAAGAAAAAGTAGAAATAGTAGTAGTCTGGGTGGATAGTGCAGAGAAGTAAAGAAACACAATTGACATAAGAGTGGGTTTCAAAATGTTTGAGCCATAAATGCCTACATCCAAAAGAGAGAAAGATCAAAAGTAAAAAAATCTAATGAATTGTCTCAATTAACTGGGAAAAGATGAGCAAAGAAATCTCAAACCTGGCAGAAGAAAATAAATGACCAAGATCAAAGCAGAACTAAATAAAATTGATAATAAAACTAAAACAGAAGATTAATGAAACAAAAAGTTAGTTCGTTGTAAAGATAAAATTGACAGACCTCACACTAGATTAACCAGAAACAGAAAAGAAAGGACTCTAATAAGCTCAGTCAGAAATGAAAAAGGA
>CAUYRT010106284.1:0-46670 GCA_963574885.1 Lepilemur ruficaudatus
CAATGAAGAGAAAGAATTTCTTAATTCTCAAGATTGGTCAGAAGTTGTCTTTTGCCTCTGAACTAAAATAAAATCTTAAGTGCCCCACGACCCAGCTGACCACTTTCCCCCTTTTGGGCCAAGAGGACCCCAGAAATACCCAAGCTGAGCTGCTGGCCATGAGAAGGGAGGTCAGACATGCCTCCTTATGCCCTCCTTCCTTCTTGGAGATAGCCCTTGTAACTCATTAAAAGGCGTAAGGACATGCATGATAAAGGTTAAACCACACCTATAGGTCCTCAATTTACTTAGCAGATTAGTTGAGTCTGGGTATATGTACTAAATATGTCCATTAGCTTTTTTCTGATTAACAGACTTCCTTATCTTGACTTAAACAGTCTAAGTCTTTAGATAAAGCCTCCGTTGCTTTAACCAATTACCAATTAAAAAATCTTTAAACCCATATATAACCTGTAAGCTCCTGCTTTGAGATGTTCCCACCTTTTCAGGCCAATCCAATGTACACTTTCCATGTATTGATTTATGACTTTAAATCAATATGACTTTAAATTGATTTATGACTTTACAGGTAATTCCTTTTTCCCTGAAATGTATAAAGCCAAACTGTAACCCCACTAATTCCCACTATGGCAAGTCCCCTTGCTCAAAGCTTTGTGGGCATGGCTCCAGGACATGGTCCTCAAACTTGGCTCAGAATAAGTCTTTTTAAATTATTTTACAGAGTTTGGGTTATTTTCTGTTAACACACTTTCTCACAGTAATTTTTTGATATGTTTAGAATGGGCTTTTCTATTTAATTTTGATGTATTTGGTAAAGTGTCCCATTTTTCAGAAGCACAAAAACATGGTCAAATTTCTTCAATAGAGACATCCTATAACTCCTATTAGTAATGGATCTTATAATTTTAATGGTTTTCTTAGAGCTCCTTTTTAAGCTTTAGGGCAGTTAACTCAGTCTTTATCAGATCCAACATACTAGAAATAATGACTAATTATAACAATTATTGTCAAGAAAAGGGGCAGAATAAGAAACTAAATCACTCACCGAAGTAATGGGGGCTACTATAGCTTGCAAATTACCCACCCACTGTCATCTGATGCTCCTTGAGGGCTCAGAGAAGAATCCCAACTGCTCAGTACTGTAAATCTTAGTCTGCCATTGAAATAAAAACAAAACAAAGCAAAAACTCAAAACCTCAAGCTCTTGAAATTAGAATTAGAGGATTAAAATCATCTTCAAAATCTCCAAATGCCTCAGAGAAACCATATTCAAATCCTTGCTATAGGAGTACAATAATTAGCTAAACTTGACATAAGTGTCCTAATCTTGAACTAATGACTAGGGCCAGGAAGGATAATAGCTTCCTTCCAGAGCATGTTGTGATATCTGATAGAGAAGTTGTGCCCTAGAGGAAGCATGGATACACCATTGAGAGGATTGGATAGTAAGCAGTACCTCCAACTTTTAGGTTCTACAGAAAATAATTAGTACATAGAACTGAAATCTGCTAGATAGAAATTGGCTAGACCCAAGCTCATATGGAGGCACAGATAGATGCAGATGCAGACGGAAAAGGGAAAATATCATTAAAGAGGCTTTTGTTGTTAAATAAAGATTAAGATCTGCCAATCTACTGCTAAATGTGACAGACTCCAATTTAAATTGTGATTTTCAGTCACAATAGTTTCTATTTTCTTTCCTGTATTTTATGACAAAAAAATACCTTTATATACTTTCAGATAGTTTATTTGTTCTTTATCTCCATTTCCACTTGTCCTCTCTTGTATGGTATTATAATTAAACAAGTGACACAACACTAACTTATTAAATCATGAGACTCATGAAACAATCAAAGTCAGGCAATCTAAAAATATTATACTTGGTTTCTTCACTGTTCTTTAATGTTTTCTTATTTTGTGGGGAGGTGTATTTAGCTTCTAAAAAGACTCAGTAATACACATTCCATTCCCATATGAGTCAGAGTCAGAGGAACCAAGCAAAGTATATCTCACTAGTGTCTATAAATAACTTTTATTTCAATAAAGACATTTTTAAGCAAATGAAGAATTCATCAGTTTTATCATTAGTCTCTTTTGTACATGAATACTTAAAGCTTTCAAAGCAATAGGAAGAAAAGACCTAAAGAAATAATGAGTAACTAGCTTTGTTGTGTTTCTGACAGACTGGTCCCATATGTCTTTGATTATGTGCTGAACAGAAGAAAAATAAAATGAAATACAAAATATTTTATAAATTGGTTTACTAATGATAGCATGTTCTACATAGAAGGTATTAGTACACAGACCCTGATTAAATTCTAGTTAAGTGTTTGGATTTTGCCAGATTAGATTGTGAGTGATATTATATAAGAACAGTGATACCATGGTAGCAAATAGGTTATTGAAGGAAATTATTAAATATCACCTGCCCAGGGTTGGCATCATTGAATTCTCATATGTTTAACTTGAGAAGCTCTTTTTTCCTTTTGGCATTAAACCTACATAATTACAGAAATTACATCTCTATTTTACTGGAAAAGAATATCTATAATTTAGTTCAAATATTTTTATAGTTTTCCATGGCCATCATTTTTAATGTACAGTATGAAGAAATGCTTGTCTTAACAAGGCAGAAGCTGCTTTACCCTGGGTTTTTCCACATGGAGGATTATCTGATGATAATGACACATTCCCAACAGTGGCAGGGAAGCTACCAGAGACACAGAAGGCCTGCACAGATGTCAAGACTGCTGGGTACGGCACTGCCATGGTTGATGCACCCAGACTTTAAAGTCTCTTTAAATTCCTTTCACATAAAAGAGGAAATCTGAAGTTCAGCCTCCACGAAAGAGTATTAAAAAAGACCAGGAGGGTTTCATCCAAGTTCCACGGGTGATAAAACACATCAATCTGAAACATTTACTAGTGCGTTGCTGATTCCCTAGTCATTCTTCCATTTGCTGTAGCTGAACAATGATAGCACTGTTCCATCAAGGGAAAATGATCCCTCCTCCTCTCAAAAAGCTTTTTACAAGGCAAAGCTATAAAGTGCTAGATTTATTAACAATTTCCATTTCAAGAGAGACACTGTTTGTATGGCAGTAAAGCTGTGCTTTAATGCAAATGCAGCACTTCAAGCCTGTTTTCCTAATGCCTTCACAACTCCTGTAAATAATGCATCCCCAGGTGGCATCTTTCACTTTTAAACAATTTTGGAAAACTAGTTCAAGTTGTAAAAATACAAATGTACTTCCTTTAACATAATAACAGTTTTGCAAACACTCTGGAATTTTCCAATATATTTTTTCTAAATCTGATTGATATTTAATTGCCAAAATGGGGAAAATGTACTTAAGTGGATTTTACCATTAACCCACTAGCTCAGGACACCAGAAAGTGAAGACATAGTCCAGCTAATTTTGAGAAATAATAAAACTGGTCCATGGCGCTAAGAAGAGGAAAGATGCACACAAGTTCTATAGATGAAAAGTATCATGGGAACGTTCTTTTTCTCGGTTACCTATGCCGTATCTCTGATTTAACCAGGTTTTATTGGACTATTCTAATTGTCTTAAAGAAACCTGGTAACAACCTTATCCTCATCTTGATTAGTCCTTCCCTTTTACTATATGTTTACCTTTTTTTGAAATTTAATTTTAATTCACAAATAATAACTGTATATGTGTAAATGGTACAGTGTGATGTATTGATATACATGTACATTGAGGAATAATTTAATCAAGCTAACATATTTATCACTTATTTTTTGTGGTGAGAACATTCAAAATCTACTCAGCATTTCTGAAATATACAATATGTTATTAATATGTTTATCTTTTTAAAAGACATCATAAAATGGCAGTTTATGTTAAAAAATAAATATACTACAATTGCCAAAGTGGTTACTATTGGGGAACTAAGACATTTCTTTTTGTTGAGCACCAGAAGGTTATTTTTATGGCAAACTATGTAAAAGGAAAATAACAAAATTAAAAAATAAAAGTCTCTCCATATATAGTTATCATTTTGTGGTGAGAACACAATAATCGTTAACTTTAATCACCATGTTGCCCAATAGATCTTTCAAATTTGTTCTTCCTATCTACCTGAAACCTTGTATCTTTTGACCAACATCTTCCCATCCACCTCCCTACTCCCAACCTCCCCAGCCACCAAAGTAGTATAATCTACCTTGGGTCAGAATACCCTACACCTAGTGACTTGGACTTGAATGGAAAGGAAATGAGAGATGTTACATTTTATCCAAAAACCAATAATTTTATAGTAGTGTGTTAATAAGGGAGAAAAATATATTAAATGGTTCAGTGAAAAATTGAATTATGACCAGTTTGTACAGGAATGTAGTCCATAAGGCTGACACAACAGAGAGAGATAATTTGGGAAAGAAAAGAAGGTCATAATCAAGAATTCTACTTTTGTCTTCATATTACTTGGATATCACTTGAGGCTCTTTTCATTGCAAGTGCCAGATGAACCAATCTAAATGACTGAGACAATAAAGTGGACTTATTGGCTCATATAATTGGAAGATCATAGTTTAAAAAGAGTTTCAACTCAAGGATCTTATCAGAGATCCCATTTTTCCATCTCTCTGCAGTATAATTCTATAAGCTTCATCCTTGGACAGAATTCCTCATGTTGTTAAAATGGCTACAGAAATTTGAAGCTCCACATCCACACAAGGAGCAAGAACATCTCTGGTACAGCTATTTTAAAAGAGTCAGTGAACTTCATGATCTGGAGTCTTTAGTGCAATTCTTTTTGGTGAAGGTCATGTGGCTGAACAAATATCCGGACAAGGACCAACGGCATTTACTGATCTACTCAAGCCCCCTTTTCTAAACCAAATCCTCAATTTCATAGAGAGGATCTTAGCATTGCCCTTATTGGACTTTAGTAAAGCAGGGCCCACCTCTGTAACTTGGGTTGTGTCACTTTCCCCTGAAGCACCTAAGCACTGTGGAGAAAGGAAGGATAATTGAACAAAAATCTTGGTGCTAAGTAGGAGATAGACTTAGGGAAACAGATGCTGGCTAAGCAACCAACAAATCACCTCCGTTGAAAGGCATTTCTCCCCAAGTGTAGCTATATGCCTACTGCCATTTAAACAAACAACTTTTATTCAAATTCACCTGATTTGGCTATTTATTTCGTTGTATTCATATTTTTTCCAGTCTCTTGGAAAATTTCATTTATTTAATCCTTGCTGGTCATTTTAATGAAACTTTATTCACTAATAAATCTTTTACCCAACTAGACATATATTGTATTCAAGTCTACATCTTTTTCTTTCTACCATTATCTGCTCATCTGAGCTCTGAAATACAGGGAGAATAAATAATAGAGCCTTATTTTATACACAATTATTTACCATGGGGAACAGCTAATTCATAAGACATACATAGTCACAATTAATCAACATTTTCTTGTCACATAAAAATTCTATTCCCCCCAAAATTTCATTATTCCCCAATTAAGACTGATATTTTGGTGCACTCTCTGTTTTCAGTACATGTGTAATTTCACACCCTCAGCTTCATAATTTAATCTTTGTACAAGATTTTTGTTAACATACTGTAATGACAGGAAATTTAGTTTCAAATCACAGGGGTTACATGCGTGATAATTTCACAAATCTCTTTTTGTTAGACACCATTTCTACTAGTTATACTTAAAATTTTAAATGATTTTCAAACCATTTATTATGAGTAACAATATATAATCATCTATTAGTTAGTATTATCTGGTTACAATTCTTTCATCTATCAACCTGGCATCTGTTAATCATGAAATGTTCATCTCATCAGCAGAAACACCCCTTCTCCATCCAACTGAAGGTTCTGTTTCTACTTCTTTCTAGACTACTATGCAGCTACATAGCTTTCCCTGCTGCCAAGGGCCCTCTGACTCCATCTTCCATGCTTCCTACTTTCTCTCCTTGACCTCATGCCGGAGTATTTTTAGATACATAAGCATGTCACCTCTTTACTGTCCTTGGCCTTTCCTATGCTGTTGCTACTTCCTAGAATAAGTCATCATTATTGACTTTGGCTGTATATTGGTATCACTGACAGAGACCTGAAAATCTCTGTGGCCAAGCAGCACCCAAGACAAATTAAATCAGAATGTTTAATTTTGTAAATACTACAAAATTTTGTACTATACATACATGGCCAGTATCAGTATTGTTTATAAAGCTCTCAGGTGATTCCAATGTGCAGCCAAGATAAGAACCCTCTTTTTATTCTCTTAACTCCTGATTATCCTTCACATCTTTGCCTAAGTAGTACTACTTAAAGAAACTTTCCCTCACTTCTCAGACTAGGTTTGCTGTTTTGAAAGAAGCTTTCATGATTCCTATATTCCTCTTTCACTGTGTACTTTGCACATTTGTAAATTACTTGGGAGTGGATATGGCATCAGTTTTTTCAGAAGTGTGCCTTTGCTTTCTAGAATGAGAGGCAATCAATAAATGTGCACCGATTTGTGCTGCTTGCTAGAACCAGCCTGTCTAAATCAGACTGATACTCATAATGAGACCAATATGAAATCTACTGCTACATTGTAGGCATGCTCTTAAATTTCTGAATCAGTGAAAGAAGGAACACAAAACTTTTATAATTGCTATCATTAGAAACAGCTTTATTCATGGCACTTAGTTCTAAATCTGCAGTAAGGATTATTTGTAAGACCACAAACTTGCCCAGTTCTCGACCCCTTTCTATGACAGGAGCAGATTTATGTCCCAATCTACTTCCACCACACACATATCGCAACACCAGTTGAAGTGTTGTGGGTATAATGTACTGTGGAACCCAGATCAGATTGCCTAAAATCCAAAGAAAGATGAAATTTTTTACCCTTAATCCAATTTAAGACTTACTTCCCCGTGTTTATTTTCTATTTCAGGTTAAAGCCCTTTTCAATGGAATCGGCAATGGAAATAACCACTGCCTTTAAGAAAAAATTCTACTAGGACCTACAATGTATATAGTGAAGTTCATATAATAATTCAACAGTAGCCTATCCTAGATTATTGAGTCTTATAACTTTAATATTACAGATAATGCACAGTGCTGATTAAAGTGAATGGATGACTTTTTTCTCCCTCCATAGACTGAAATCAATCTAGTATAGACATTACTTTCTTATAATTCTGTCCTACACACACTCAAACATACAAATAAAATTGTGATATATTTTCAATTAGGCAAAATAATATTTGGAAAGAAAGTAGCAGAAAGACTAATGGGATATGAAATGTCAAAATACAGGCAGACACAAATAGAACCTGAAAATTTCCCCAAGTGGTAGGAATAGAATATGATTAGAGATTTAAATGAATATGGAAAGTATGGTGAAGGATTTCATTTAGTTATTTCTTAATGATTTCTTAATTAATAAAAATCACATTAACCAGAATCGGCCTTTCCTTTAATCGAATCTGAAAGTTTGATTACTTTTGGAATCAAGTTAAAATTTAATATTTAAGGCACTTATTGTCATAATTCTTAACGCTTAGATGGGCCAATCCACAATATCAGAATCTGAAGCAAACCCTAATTATCTAATTAATCCTACTGTATAGCACAGTGTTCAATATATAGTAACTATATGATAAATATTTTTGAGTGATTTAATACATAAACAAAATGAAATGCTTACTAACAAATGGAAAAAGGAAATAAAACATTTTTTAAAAGAAGACATACTTATTCATGAGAAAAAAGAAATTTATTTTAAAACAAATATATCCTTTACCTTGTAATAAGTTGATTATATATGTAAAATATGGTATGAAATGTTATAGCTTGACTCACAAAATTAAAATATTCCTACTGTAGATGCTTACTACATTGGGTCAAGCTCATAATTTTTATCTATTTGCTGGCATACTAATGAAATATGAGTAATTTAAGAATAGGTCTTATGTTGTACTAAATTCAGTGTCTCTAAAATTCTTTTCTCTGTGTTATTTGTTTGTTCATTTTTAAATAAAGTAGAATAATTGCCAATAAGCTTAAACAATCCCTAGTTACAGTTTCATTTATCTGAGACACTTCTAGAATCAGTTTTCCTGAAATAATTATATTGTAATGAAATAGCCATAATATAGTAAATTGTTATGTTAATAATACTTACATAAGCATTTAATTAGTTAATGATCTTTCTTAAGCTGGCATTAAAATTGTTATAGAATTATGAAATAGTATTATGGTAGTTTTAAGATACTAAATGAAAAAAATATTTATATTTTTCACTGTTTTTATTATAGTACATTTATACCAGTGATCCTGAAATAAAAAGTCATTTATTCTAAAAAATTAAGATATTATAATTAAATTACCTCACTTTTAAAAGAAACTCTTTGATAAATTCATTTAACCAAAGTAAATAATGCTTTTAAGATTATTAACTCTGTGTGGTTTAAGTGGTTATAAAAATTTCTAATTATCCAAATTTATTTAATTTCTTCTACAATGTGGAAAATGAATTAAGTCTCTTATCTAAGACCTTATCTTCTTATTTTTTAAATATTGACTCACAAAAGGAAACCAGAGGTAGAGAGTAGAATGGAGGTAGAATGGAAGTAGAGAGTAGAATGGTGGTTTCCAGAGGCTGGGAAGGGTGGGGAGAATAAAAAGAAGTTGGTGAATGAGTACACAAATATAGTCCAATAGAAGGAATAAGTTCTGGTATTCTATAGTACAGCACAGAATTAATAGTTAATAATAATTTATTGTATATTACCAAATAACTGTGAAAGAAGAATTGTTATGTTTGCCAACACAAAGAAAAGAAATATTTGAGGTGATAGATACCATGATTACCCTGATTTGATCATTACATATTGTATGCAAATATCAAAATAGTACATGTATCCCAGAAATGTATACAACTATTATATATCAATAATAAAAACAAACACTTGCAGAATGAGTGAACTTATGCATGAGAATGAGAAGCACTGGATTTATGTCTTGCTACTGTCATATATTAACTAAGAGCCTCTGATCATATCACCTATGGGCACACAAATGCTCCCTCTAAGACATGCACAACATTGGGTAGTTTGCAATATTTTTTTCACCCGTGATATTGAAATTTATTCTCAAGGCAACCCTGTGGAATTGGCAGACACTGCCAAGTCTCAGTCTGTTCTCAGTTGTTGGTGTGCTCTTGGCCAAAGAATGACCAGACACACCAAAAGCAAGGAAAGAGTGAAATGAAGTTTATTGAGGAAGGACAAGATAGGTTTACAAAGCAAGAGCAAGATGCTTTCACCACAGATGATGAATGGATCCCCTGTTGTAACAGAAGGGCCTTGGTTATGGTGTGGGGTCTTTTTTTATAGTGTCTGGATTGGGTCCTCCTCATCGTTCAGACATCACCATAGAACCACTTTGATAGACAGTTGGGAGTTACATGACCTGAATCTTACTGCATTTGTGGATCTCCCATGAGCCTCTCTGAAAGCCCATTGTGGGGGGAGTGAACCACAATGTATATTTAAACTAATGACATGATAATTAGCCTTAGGTTTTTCTAGGTCACCTTCCAGACCCTATTGTACCTCTGCATTCTTTTTTGCAGTTGGTGTGCTAAGTTCCAATTGGCAGAATGGTAGGGCATTCCTTCCTCCCCCAGGGGTGGCAGTTGCTTGGAGCACCCTCATTTGCCCCAGGAGGGACCAGAGGTCCTCACTGTATACCTAATAGAAGGATAGTAATATTATTATCAACAATTTATCATACAGAAAGATGAAGCTGGAGCATTAAACTTCACTTTCGTTTATCTTAAATTGGGATATTACTTATAGTTAAACTCTGGAAAGAAGTTACTAAGAATTTAGTATAAGGGCATTCAGTCCCAAATTTCTTTGTTTTAATCTTACAGGACATTTTTAAGTAAATTTTCATGTTTCTCTATTATACCCCTGTCATATTAAGCATATGGGCTCCAGAGTCACAATATTTATAGAAATCATATCCTGATTACTAATATGACTTTCCGACCTTTGCACTAGCCCCCCCCAAAATAGATTATCTCAAGAAATATAATTCTTATGAATAGAAAATGAAATAGTGCATAGAAAATGTTATGTAAATTAAAATATGCACAGGCTTAAATGGTTTATATAATATACTTTGTAACAAGACAACATAGTTCACATCCTCAATTTATTGCCTCCTAGTTGTGTGGAACTTGAACTACTCGGTTTTCTCTTATCATAAATAATATTAAAATGATGTTTTCAGGGCTATTATGAGACATAAATGAAACAATATATTATGCTTTTAGCTTAGATCCCATGGCATACTTTGTACTCAATAAATCGTAACTATTACAGTTATTATACTCACTCAAGAGTAGATTTCTCCAGAAATTGTTCTTGTTGTTTCTGCTACCATGATTAATGGAAGAGGACAATACTAAAAAAATGAGAGAGAAAGACATCCTCTCCCATCTTCCTATTTAGGCTGATAAAATGCCACCCTACCTTTATATGATTTAGACGAAATTGAAAATCCAAATCATTACATGATGACAATTCTGGTTTTCCTGTTGAAGTATCTCCAGTGTTGACAGGTAGGGTAACCTCTTTCATCCTGCCCATGAGATGATACTGACTTTCACTACTGTCTGCATTGCCAATGATTATGCTGACCTAAATGAATTACTGCAGATATTATTATCAGGTTCCAAAGGAACCTCATAAAACCTCTACTAATGACACTTTCAAATAATGAAAGTCTGTTTCCTCAGAGAAATTTATCAATTCAGAGGCTACCTAAAAATGATCTTTCTTTTTGTGTTCATAGTGATAAGCAAATGTTCTACCATCTACCGTAAACAAGAACAGTTGTATTCGGTTTACCACAGTCTTTCACATTTTCAATTTTTAAAGGGTAAATAGTAAAAATAGTGAAAAAAGAAAAAAAGATTTTTAATCCAATTAAACATTCCTTGTCTAATTTTATAGACAAAACAACAGGACATGCCTAACAATTATAAATTAGAAATAGCATAGTTATATTCAATTCACTGTAAAACAACAGACATTCATTGAGCATTGGCTTTGAGTAGCATATGGAAATAAGGATATAAGAATGGATAAGATTGTCCATTCTATTGGGGTAGACACATGTGCAAGCAGAATATGACAGTTAATTTCAGCAGTTTAAAAAATTATTATGGGAACTTGGAGATAAAATAATAAATTCTTCCAGGCTAATTCAAGCCCCACTAAGAAGGGGCATTAGGCTAAGTGTTGAAAGAAGAGCAGATATTACCCATCAATAAAAATTCCCACTAAGCAGTCATAGAAATAGCAAAGTCACACATTCATGGACAAGGAGATGTGAGGGATTTGATGTTGCAGAAGTCTACTAGAAGAGGTGACGAGGAAGGAGTATGTACAAAGAGAAGGCAAACATGAATTGGACCCAGAGCCAGTAGGTTCGTGGTAAGCTAAAGTGTTCATTTGATCCAAAGATAGTTGGCAATCACACTCATGTGCCAGACTCTGAAATAAATGTGTTATATTTATATTGTTTATCCTCACAACTATGTAAGTATTATTGCAACCTCTTTATAGATGGAGGAACCAAGGTTAAGAGAGCTAAGTAAATCTGTCAAGTTCACACAGCTTGTAAATAGTAGAGCTGGGATTCAAACCTAACTGTTCTAAAACTTCAGGCCATGGCATTTTACTGTGTCATGTTGCCTTTCTCTCCCGATTGCACTTTTTTGTCATTTACCGTTTATTTATTATTTATTATCCCTTTTACCGGCTTCTCTTTCTTCATCTTACCTGTTTCTTAAATATTGGGGCTCCCCAGAATTCCAGTTTTGTAGAATTGAAGACAAATATATGAAATCTGTAGAAAATATATGTGAATTATACAAGCATTATACTTAGAAATAAAACAATGTGGGGAAAAAATCTGAATACCTTCAGAGTCTATAATGATTTGATTAGTGGGCACACCCTAAATTGTAGATAAAATGCAGAAAACTAGGTAAGCAGCCTACAGGTACCATTCAGATTGTTTAATTAGTGAGAGAATAAAATGATTAAAAATTAAAATTGCTTAAGAAAGTTCTCAGGCAAATTCTCATTTCTATTTCTTTCTTAATGAGTCTTTAATTAGCTGAAATTACATTAGGGAAGTTTCATGCCTTCTATAATTTTGCCAATATGTGAAATACCCTCTTTATTCACAAATTATGGGTGTAAGTGGATAATGAAACATATTCCTCAGGAGAAAAGGAAATTGTAGTCAATTTAGTATTATTGAATATCAACTTGTGTATATTTTTGGCTGAACAACATTAAAGTCAATAGTAAGCAAGGGAAAATTTGGTTAGAAATATTTTTATGTGATGTTTGTTTTACATAATTCCTCTGCAAAATACTTTGGAGAGAGAAATATAAAAATGATTTCATTATAAAGATTTAATGTATTGATTACAGCAATCAAAGGAATTATCGCCAAGTCTCCTTAACATTGTCATCCTCCAAACTGTAAAATAAGCATTAGCTTAAAGTTATAGAATAAATTAGTATTTCTTCCTTTCTGGAATCAATTTAGAGCCTATATTTTTCATGGTTTATGAAAAACTATGATATGAGATAATTTTCGAACTAGTAATTATTTTGTGCTCCTTCCTTTGTGCTCCTTTCCAAAGACAAGCACAACAGGACAGTTCAATATTTTTAAAATGAAACACAAGGAGAAAATAAAAATTTTGCAGAATACCTAAAGGGCTTGCAATTCTTAATTTCTCTTTTTTTATTTTTAATTGTTATATGTACATAGTAATAGTTGCATATCTTTATAGGGTACATGTGATGTTTTGATACAGGAATACTATGTGAATTAATCAAATCAGGGTAATTGGGATATCCAAAATCTCAAGAATTTATCATTTATTTGTGTTAGGACCAAACCAGTTCTACTCTTTTAATTATTTTAAAGTATACCCTAACTTGTTGTTGGTTATAGCCACTTTGTTGTGCTATCAAATATTGTTCATTCTATCTAACTATCTATATTTTTGCACCCATTAACTATTTCCACTTTATCCTTCCCTCCTCACCACCCATCCCAGCCTCTGGTAACTATTGTTCTACTCTTGGTCTCCGTGAGATCAAATGTTTTTAATATTTAGCTACCATGTATGAGTGAGAACATGGGAGACTTATCTTTCTGTGCTTGGCTTATCATAATATTTGATATTATTAAATCAATAATATCAAATATTATGATAAGCCAAGCACAGAAAGATAACTTTCACTTAACATAATATTCTTTAATTCCATCCATGTTGTTGCAAATGGCAGGATTTTATTCATTTTGTGGCTATATAATATTCCGTTTTATATATGTTCAACAATTTATTTATACATTCATCCCTGATAGATACTTAGGTTGATTCCAAATCTTGGCTATTGTGAATAGTGCTGCAATAAACATGGGAGTGCAGATACCTTTTCAATATACTGATTTCCCCTCCTTTGGATATATACCCAGCAGTGGGATATCTGGGTCATATTATATTTCTATTTTTAGTTTTGTGAGGAAGCTCTGTACTGTTCTGTATAGTGGTTGCATTAATTTACATTCCTATCAACAGTGTATGAGGGTTCCACTTTCTCCACAACCTGACCAGCATTCGTTATTGCCTGCCTTTTTGGTAAAAGCCATCTTAACTGATGTGAGATGACTTCTCATTGTGGTTTTGATTTGCATTTTTCTGATGACTAATGATGTTGGGCATTGTTTCACATACTTGTTGGCCATGTGTATGTCTTCTTTTGAGAAATGTCTATTCATATCATTTTTCTATATTTTAATCACATCATTTGATTTTTCCCTATTGAGTTGTTTGATCTCCTTATATATTCTGGAGTATATATATATATATATATATATATATATATATACACCCTTGTCAAATAGGTAGTTTATAAATATTTTTTCCCATTCTATGTCTCTTCACTTTGTTGATTGCTTCCTTTGCTGTGCAGAAGCTTTATAGCTTGATGTGATCCCATTTTTCCAATTTTGCTTTGGTTGCCTCTGCTTTGGGGGTTTTACTAAAGAAGCCTTTGCCCAGACCAATGTCCTGAAGAGTTTCTCTAATGTTTTCTTCTAGTAGTTTCATAGTTTCAGATATTAGATTTAAGTGTTTAAACCATTTTGATTTGATTTTTGTATATGGCAAGAGATAAGGGTATAGTTTCATCCTGAGTTTTTCCAGCACCATTTATTGAAGAGACTCTCCTTCCCCCCTTCCCCCAACACCGGTATGTTCTTATCACCTTTGTTGAAGATAAGTTCACTATAGATGTGCGGATTTATTTCTGTTCCATAGATCTATGTGTCTGTTTCTATACCAATACCATTCGTTTTTGGTCGTTACAGCTCTAAAGTATAATTTGAAGGCAGGTAATGTGATTTCTCCAGTTCTGTTCTTTTTACTCAGGATAGCTTTGGCTATTCTGGGTCTTTTGTAGTTCCATATAAATTTTAGCAGTATTTGTTCTATTTCTGTGAAGAATGTCATTGCTATTTTGATGGGGTTTGCAATATTGATTCTTCTAATCGGTAAGCATAGAATATCTTTCCTATATTTGTGTTCCTCTTCAATTTCTTTCATTAATGTTTCATAGTTTTCATTACAGAGATCTTTCACTTCTTTGGTTAAGTTTATTCCTAGGTATTTTATTAATATTTTATTTGTGGCTATTGTAAATGAGATTACTTTCTTGGTTTCCTTTTCAGATTGTTTACTGTTGGCATATAGAAATGCTACTGATTTTTCTATGTTAATTTTGTATCCTGCAACTTTGCTGAATTTTTTTTTTTTTGTCAGTTGTAACAGTATTTTTGTGGAGCCTTTAGGTCTTTCTAGATATAAGATCATCTTGTTGTCTGTAAACAATAACAAATTTGACTTTTTCCTTTCCAATTTGGATGTCCTTTATTTCTTTCTCTTGTCTGATTACTCTAGCTGGGACTTCCAGTATTATGAATAAAGCTGTTCTAAATAGCTTTGGATTAGTTTTTGAGAGGAATGTGAATGTTATCTCTCTCCGTCCTATAAGAATTTGCTTTGGCCTTCCCTTCTTGTCCACTAGAAATCAGAATGTGCCTGACATAACCTACCCGTTTCACCCCACTTAGCAAACTCCTATACATCCTTTCCATACCATACACACGTTTTCTCCTCTCTGAACTCTTCCCCAACTTCTCCAGATAGAAGTCTTTCCCTTTGCAGAAAACCCATAACACTGAGTGAATGGTTCTTCTGAGACAGTATGTCAATATTTAATTGTATACATTTCCCTGAAAAATTATAAGTGCTACATGAGGAAGCATTTGTGGAATAAAAAATATGTAAAATATTAATGAAAGACAATAAATATGAAAGTGCATAATATGCATTCTTGTATATATCTATATTCTGTATACACAAATATGCAAATAAAATATCAAGAACATGCAACGATACGTTGCAGTAGTTAATGTAGATCAAATTTATTAGATTTCACAACAAATTTGAAATATTCTAAACTATAGGAGGTGAGTTACTTTGAAAAAGGGATTATTGGTTGATCAAAAAAGAAAATTATCAGATTATTGAAGATGAAAGAAATTTACATTTAATCCTTATAAAAGGGATATCGAGCTACATAATGGACAATATCATCAAAACAAATGTTTAAAGTTTTACAAAACATATAGAAATATCCTTTATGGCTACCTCAGACCTACAGGTGTGAGGTACATTGTACCTTTAGTACAATTGTGTACTAAAGCCAATTATATACTAACACATTCTAATTCTTTGCAGTTACTAAGTATGCCAATGAGGTGAGGTGCTAATTTTTTTGTTAAGTATTGGTGAAGCAGTTGTAAAAACATTGTTTTCTTAAAAGAACTTTATATATCCAATAATTACAAAAAATGCAAATGAAAATGGTTGTTTATAAAATATTTGCTGTAGATTTACTTTGGTTTTTATAGTTGTGCAATTAGAAAAAAAATCTTTGATTGTCTTGAATATTAAATATTGTGAAGCTTTTATTTATTTTTATTTTTAAATTTCTCTGATGTTTTTATAAGCTTTTTTACATATGTAAACATCACTTTTAATTATATAGTTCAATAGTTAGAAAACATTACTTTGTCTCATAAATTAAAAAATTTCTGAACTTTTTCAAATTTAATGTTCAGAAAAATAAAAGTCTCTATTTTTATGTTTGTATTTGGTCACCCAATTAAATTTGAGTCAGAGCCTGCACACTTTAGGTCATAGACAAAAATATTTTGTAAAGTTTTATGTAACAAGTTTATTGAATGAATAGCAATAGATAATCTTTAACTATTTTGGACACGGCAACATATTATTTGAATCATTTTAAATCATATTTTCCTCCAACAATCTGTGAAATAAATCTAGTCAGCCTGAGTGATGCTTGATAAAGCATTGTGTGTGATTTTGAACATTAGACCTGTTTTACGATTCTCTTTAATATTAATATAATTTCTGATTACAATAATACTATTAATAAATTAGTCTGTTGTCAGTAGCCTGATTATTTGGTTATTCTTATTCGTTGAAATAATCTAAATAATATAGTTGATATTTCTAGTAATTTTCATTAATTTAATTCAGAAGAAACGTTTTAGTCATTATCTTCAAAAGTCACTGAGATAAATACTATACTGACCAATTTTTTTGTTGTTGGAATAAAGTTCATCTGTAAATGATGAAAAGTAAAGCATGAATTAACATATTGGTGGTTTATTTTATGTAGAGAGGTGGATATGATTAATAAAGAAGAGCTTTGTGAAATATGCAAGATTAGGTAAAATAAAGAAAGAAAAGTAGTATAGTAATAGCTGTTATAATGATAAAGGTGAGTGAGGTCATTGAATTGCTTAGAAAGGTCACTGCAGCCATCAAATGTAGGTTACATTTTACTAGTATAGCAGAATGACCTAACAATTGAACCAGGAATTGAAGTTAATTTGTGAGATTAATGTAAAAGAAAAAGGAAGTGACATTGGGAAAGCTTAATAATACTTATCATTATGAAGTGAATTCAACCATCATTCACTGATCACTATATTCCAAGATCTGTGTTGTGTGCTTTCACTTGTCATCCCATGTTGCTCTCAGAACATAATTTTATGGTAATTTTGGTAATTTTTGTGTGATAAAGTATCTCATCAATCATTTAATAAGTTCCTAGGAGTTATAAGGTGTCAAGCCATGGATGTGATAATTAATGATGTTATATCTTTCCTGAAAGCCTAGTTTGTAAAACATATTTGTAAGCAGATAATAATCAAAAAAGTGATAAATATCTTCATAGAATAACATACATAGTGATGAATTATAGGAAGAAGTAGTAAACTGTTTCGGTTGTATCCTATACCAGTGGTCCCCAACCATTTTGGCACCAGGGATTGGTTTCATGGAAGACAATTTTTCTACAGACCGGGGAGGGGGATGGTTTCACGATAATTCAAGCACTTTACATTTATTGTGCAGTCAAACCTCTCTGCTAATGATAATCTGTATTTGCAGCCACTCCCCAGCACTAGCCTAGCCACCAGCGCCACCTCAGATCCTCAGGCATTAGATTGTCATAAGGAGCGTGCAGCCTAGATCCCTAGCATGCGCAGTTTACAATAGGATTCATACTCCTGTGAGAATCTAATGCTGCCGCTGATCTGACAGGAGGCGGAGCTCAGGTGGTGACGTGAGCGATGGGGAGCAGCTGTAAATACAGATGAAGCTTTTCTGGCTCACCCTCTGCTCACCTCCTGCTATGCTGCCCAGTTCCGAACAGGCCATGTACCGGTACTGGTCTGCCGTCTGGGGCTTGGGGCCAGCAGTCCTAGAGTTTTTCCAAACTAGAAAGTGAGGGAGTTAAAATTTAAATTCAATCTACAAACCATGCAGCCTTGTTTTACTTGTCTCAATTTATAAAATCATCAGAAAGTCCTTTAGAGTTTGCAGAAGAATTGGCACAGCTAAAACAATAAGTGAAAACAACACTGAGATTTAACAAGTAGGAGAAAAAATGAATATACCTTTACTTTTCTGGCATGCTAGACGGATGTTGGAGCCATTAAAAAGTGTTCTACCTGGCCGGGCGTGGTGGCTCACGCCTGTAATCCTAGCACTCTGGGAGGCCGAGGTGGGCGGATTGCTCAAGGTCAGGAGTTCGAGACCAACCTGAGCAAGAGCGAGACCCCGTCTCTACTAATAATAGAAAGAAATTAATTGGCAAACTAAATACATATAGAAAAAATGAGCCGGGCATAGTGGCACATGCCTGTAGTCCCAGCTACTCGGGAGGCTGAGGCAGGAGGATAGCTTGAGCCCAGGAGTTTGAGGTTGCTGTGAGCTAGGTTGACACCACGGCACTCTAGCCCGGGCAACAGAGTGAGACTCTGTCTCAAAAAAAAAGTGTTCTACCTAACATACAGATGCCTGAGCCCTAGCCATAGTCAGAGCCCTAACTATGGAACAAAAACTTCTAAACATATTTTCTTTAGAAGTATTTGTTTTCAATGATTAATAGAAAGAGACCCAGAACCAGAGGAAGAGAGAGAGAGAGAAAGAGAAAGAGAACAGCTGTAAATTTCTCCAGAAAGTACTACTGAAATCCTTCTTGATTTTCCCTGGGCAACAATCAACAAACTCCTCATTAGAAGGAACTTTAAAGGGTTTGCTGATTTGCAAAACATGGCATGAGTGATATGTACATTATTTGCATAATTGGTTTTGTGTGTACTTATGGCACATGCTATTTTGGAAATGCACCCCCTCTGTGTTCATTATAGCTATTACTCAATCTATTCCCTAATAATCATTTACAGTGACTCATCACAGTTTATTATTATTAGAAAAGTAATGAATCAGCAGTTTTATGCATTCCCTTTAACAGCCTAATCTTAGAATTCCAAACCACAGTATATAGTAATAGAAAGCACGCAGATGTCTCAAATTTATTTCTAGATATTGAGCTGCACATTTTGTAGAGTTTATATAAACATTAATAAATAAAACTTTCCTTCTATTATCCTTAGCGAATTGTTCTGTTTCACTCAAAACAAGCAGTTAATTTCTGAAATAAGAAATGCTACATTTTTAATGTCTGTATTGGTAATAAAATTTATTTTCAGATTTTCTCTAATTTTTGCATAGCTGAATTTTTTTCCTCTAATGGTAGAAATATCCACAATATATAACTACAATTTTTCAGTTGAGGAAGCACAAGATTGGACAAGAAAGATAAAAGGAGCTCTTTAACCACAGTTCTCAGGTTTTTGTGTGACTTAGAGATGATCCCAAGAACTTCTACCCAGGAGATCCCTTTTATTTGAATGTTCTACTTCACCTTACTCTTATTCCTATACCTTCAAGCTCAAGGAATTAAAATGTCATTTGCCCTTGCAAGATACTGAATCCTCAGACAAGGATTTCAAGCAGTAAGCCGTTTTCAAATTACTAAGCTAAGTACCACAATCACTTCACAAACCCATAAAACACCACTTTCATATGTTAGGTATGGTTCATTGGTAAAACAATCTTTAGACTTCATATATATTAAGGGAATTTTAAACACATTCAGTCTTATTTTGGATGTTGCCCAAGACATTTGTTTCCAGACATAGACCCCTAACTATGACCCTTGGGCCAGACTTGATATATTACTTTAAATTTCTTTAACAGACTAAGAAGCATACCACAATAAGAACAAATTATTGAGGAAATGAGAATTTTAAATAATATTAGTTGTAATTATCTCAAATTTTTTTTCGTACTAAAATGTCTCATAGATATATAACATTTTTCTGTATGATCTTTATATAGAAAATTATTATCTGAACTTTCTTAAGGCAGCATTTGATGAAAACGTTTGCAGATATTTTACAACATTGTAGTATAATTATAAGTGAGGCATTTTCCTGTGTTTCCTGTATATTGAGGAGGGACAGGGGAGGAACAAAAGTAGACAGATAGTTTCTGACCTCAAAATTCCATTCCACGTTTATTGAACATGTTCTTTATGCCAGTGAAAACCATGCCAGTTCTAGAGAGCCCAACTTCAAATTACTGAAAATCTATAGATAGTTTCCAAGTCTTCACTCTAATAGCTAATAATGAAGGCTATTTGAACAATTAATAATATTTAGCATTGTAATCAATCTCACCATCTCCACTTCCATCATCATCATCATCAACTAGCATATTATACATGGTTCTATGTACCAGCTACTGTGTAAAGAATTGTTCACATTTATTTCATCCAGTCTTCACAAAGATTCCATGAAATAGATGCCAGTTAATCACATTTTACAGAGAAGGAAACAGTCTTGAAGAAATCATATAAAATTCCCAAGGCCCCCATATCAGAGCCATCATCAGTTCAATTCTAGCTCTTCACTACAACATTGTACTACATTCTCTATCCGTTTCTCCCTTTATAGAAGAATTGATATTGTGTAGTTATTTTGACCCGTAAGTTAGGCTGTCCATTTTAATTGCCCTTTTCTGTAGTTAAATCAGTAAGTTTAAATTTGAATTAAAAGATAATCAGCAAGCAATAAGAGCAGGGTGAGTATAACTAATCTAATTGTTTTATTACCCAAAGTAAATCAGCAAGCAGACATCAACAACAAATTGCACAATTTGACTTTATGACTTTATTATAAACTGCAGCAGTAGATGGATTCTAAGACCAATGACACAGCTTATCTGTTTGCACCTTGTTAACCTTATTTCACTGTCCTTTAAAGTGACAACTCAGAAGTCAGTTTAGCATCTGCCTCTGCTGCTTCTCTGCAGGCAAATAGATCTACATCAAAGCATCCTGAAGAAAATATGTAGAGTAAAATATTAATGGGGAAGATATAACTTTAAAGAGCACAGGAAGAGGAAGATTAGTTCATAACAGAAAACCACTCCAAAAGCAAGGGACTTAGCCACAAATATCCTGATACGTCAAAGGGTAACTGACAATATGACAAGTTATTACTAAGGTATTTGGCAGGGATAAAATATTGGCAATCCTATTTCAAAATCCAATTTTTTTTCTCATGTCTTTCTTGTACTGACAATTAAAACTATGTACTATCCATGACTCTCTTATAAAATGTTTATAAAGTTGGAAAAAGTAACATAGTAAGAGACTTCACCATCTGCAAGGAAAAGAAAAAAAAAAAAAAAAACCCTTGTATTTCTAATCTCAACTATTCTGCCAAAACCAGTGCTTTCTATCTAGAATAAATTGATTTTTGCTTATGCATAAATTAAATGTCAACACATCTTTCACAAATCTACTTTTGGCCAGCCAAAAACTAGGCTGTTGAGCTAGAAAACAAATTTAATACAAATAACTAGATCTTCTATTTACTCAACAAGTAGATATAGAAAAAAGAGCTTTAGTGATCCCAAGTATGTCAGTGCTTATTAGTTGACATTTGAAGAGAAATTCTGCCTCCTCCCCCCAGAAAACTGTGGACCAGGAAACCTGTTATATATTATATTTCTATCCAGCTATGTCTTAAAATGCATTAGCTCCAGCTGAACAAACACTGAGAAAACAATTTAAAAATTATATTTATATTGTAACATTGGATCACTATGTGAATAAATCCAATTAAAATTCTAGAAAGGTTTCAAATGAGTGTATATTTATAATGCTCTTCCTCTGCCTCATGAAAAGGGTATGCGTGTGTATGTATGTGTGCACACACATGTGCATTTAGTACATACCTGTTGAGTGCCAGAAACTCTTCTAAGCCCTGCAACCTGGAGACACAGTAGGAAAGAAAAAAAAAATAAGCAAATATATTTATTGTATGTCATGAAGTTCATAAAGGCTAGCTAGAAAAATAGAGATAAGTAAGCAAGGTGGATACTGGTAGAGGTGTGGGAGGGGTATTTTGAGGGGTTTTGTCACAGGAAAGTAATTCCCAATGCTGGGAATCACTTGAAGCTGTGGTCCCCAACCCATGGGCCACAAACTAGTACCAGTACGTGGCCTGTTTGGAACTGTGCAGTACAGCAGGAGGTGAGCAGTGGAGCAAAGCTCCATCTGTATTTATAGCCACTCCCCATCACTCACATCACACTGCCTGAGCTCTGCCTGTTAGATCATCTGTTAGATAAGCGGTGGCATTAGATTCTCATAGGAGAGTGAACCCTACTGTAAACTGTACATGCCACGGATCTGGATTGCATGCTCCTTACGAGAGTCTAAAGCCTAATGATCTGAGGTGGAGCTGAGGTGGTGATGCTAGTGCTGGGGAGTGGCTGCAAATACAGATTATCATTAGCAGAAAGATTTGACTGCAATAAATATAATGCCCTTGAATCATCCCAAAACCATCTCCCCACCCTGAGCCATGGAAAAATTTTCCTCCATGAAACCCGTCCCTATTACCAAAACGTTGGGACCGCTGACTTGAAAGGAATCCTTGACTTCGTGCTGGAAAGAATTCAGGAGTGTGCTGACAGTGTAAAGTGAAAGAGAATTTATGTACTCCTCGGACAGAGTAAAAAAGCCAGTTATCCCTGTGAAGGACAACAGCCCTCATGGTTCCTTTAGTCCCTTTATTTAAGCATTAGCTTAATTATAAGATAAACAAGGGAAGGGATATTCACATTATTTTTTGGAAAGGGGTGGTATTTGCCTAGAATTAGGGTGAAACCCATCTTCCAACTAAATATGGTCAATCTAGAACTGTCCTGTCATCGGTTTCTTGATGGGCGTGGGAGGTTTCCTTAGAAAAATTTTATGGTAATGAGGGTATAATGAAACTGCAAGGTCAAAAACCTTGGATTCTGGTCAATTCCTCTGCCATCTTGGTTCTAACTGGTTGGAAGTTGTCCTGTATCCCATCCTGTTTTGATCAGGGTGGTTCAAGACTTCCTGACGCAGGTAAGCAATGCCTGCCAGTTCCTCATCTCAGTTCTCTTAGTTAATGTGACATTTGAGCAGAGACCGATTACGACATGTGGATATCTAGGAGAAAGCGTTCTAGGTAGAGGGAGGAGTGTCCAAAACCTTGAGACTAAAGTAATGTTGCTATGATCCAGGAATGGCAAGGAGGCCTTTGTGTCTGTAGTGAGTTATAGACGAGACAATGGCAAGCTATCAAAGGGGTAGGCAGGGTAAGGATATTTGATTCATTTTAACAGGGAAGAGAAGCAGTTAGCAGATGGCATTGTCAGTAGTTTTAAATTGCCCTTGGCTCAATGTTATGTCTGAACTATTTTATTTTCTAAGAAAGTTCCAAAAATATAGACAACTCAATATTGGAATTTTCAACATATTTGTTCTGATGGATTATGTCAACAATACATGGGAAAAGATAAGTTCTGTTAAATTATAGGAGTGGAAAGGTGTGATACCTTTCCTTACCCATCACAAGGGTCATGGCTGATACCTCTATAACAAAAGACAGGTTAATAAGAGAAAAACACAACAGATTTATTTTAAAAAAAGTTTTATATGACACGGGAGCCTTCAGATTAAATAACCCAAAGATACAGGAAAAGCTCTCTGATTTATTCTTAGGTTCAATGAAGCAGGAGCAGCGTGTAGAGAGGTTCAGAAAGGGTGTGATCTAATAGTAATAGACTGAGGAGGGAAACCCAGAAAGGTAAATTCAGATTCTTTTTGGCCTATCTTTGCAGTATTGCTTGCTTCTGGGTATAGGGCAGGACCCTCTCAGAATTGGGGGCTGTATGACCTACAATCAAACAGGGTAGGTCAGAGAATTTCTTTATGGCCAGCTCTTACACAGAAAGGTGGGTGAAAGTTAGAATAATAATTTTAGGTTTTATGACTGGCTTTAAGCAAAAGGGATTATGGTTTCTATGTCTCACTTTGGAAAAGAGAGATTCTAGAGTGAGGCTGAAAAACAGAGGGCAGGAAAAAGTCAGAGAGAAATTTGCTTCTCAAGCTGCTTCTGAGGGCTTTGCTTTGAGGTATTGTTTTTTGAGATTCAGCAATGCCTAGAACCACCAAAACATTAACTAGTTAATGAATTGTTGTACAATCATCCTTTTCCATTATTGTAAGCTACATAACTTTTCAACAATTTAGAATGGTAGGAGACATCAAAAGAATATTATAAAGAAGGAAATTGAGGCCCATAGAAGTTAGTGACTTGTCCAAACTCAAAAAGTCAATTAATTCTGCTCTTGATTTGGTCAATGTTTATTTTTTTCAGAAACCTAAGCTTATTAAAACAGAATCAGGCAATATGAAAGCTCACAATAGTGTATTGGAGCCAACCCAAACCTGATTTTTCACTTTTGTGTGAATCTCTTCCCAACTCCAATTTCAGTGACAGTCCATTGGCAGCTTGGAATCAGCCTTGGGAGGAGTATTTATACTGTGGAGACTATTGGCAAAAGCTACAAATCAAGGCTTTATTTATTTACTTATTTTTGGTCTTTTTTTTGGACAGCCTAGTTACAAGTACACTGGTAATTACAGGTATTTTTTTTTAATATTATATATCCTTTTGCATGAAAAAGAAGCATTGTAATACTACTTATATTGTACTTGAAAGTGTTTGCTTATGAGGCTTTAAACTCCAAGAGGCAGAAACTGACCTATTTATCTATGTATCCAAACTAGAGTCTAACAACAAATGTGTGTTGACTTTAAAATCTGTCACCTTAACCGAGAAAGTGCTAATGAGTCATCTTTTAAAATTATTTTTTAAATTACAGCTCTTTCAAGTAAAAAACAAAAATTAGTAGTTAGTTTAATGTGTTAAATAATAGCTTGAAAATACATTTTATATGTTTTTATTTTTTCAGTAAGTCTTTTTTATATTTGATAGTTTTGGCTTAATTTTAAAGTGATAGTCTCTAGACTGATTAAACACATTCATTGGTTTGGCAGGCAGAGCTTGATTTGTCAAAAGTACACTGATTATTAAAACACATTTTTAATTAGACATTGGTTATCCCAGGAAAGAAATTGCCAAGTTTAAAATGATGACATGAGTGAATATTTTATTCTACACTTTGTACTTAGTGCCCAATAAAACATTATACACAATATACAGTCAATTTAGTATTAATATTAAGTTTTTGCTAGCAATGAATAAAACAAGTTTTATAAGGGGTTTAATTTGTTTTATTTATAAATTTGTCTTAATAGACTTTATCATTCCTATTGTGTTGAGTTGAAGTGCTCAATTGTTCCAACAATTTTATGTTAATTGTATTACTATCTAGGAAGTTAAAAAAATTGAGTTGGAGAATCTAAGGTATATTCAGTTAAAAATACTTTGAAGGCTGGGACTCTTTTCATTTCCATTGTTTGGCAAATTCATGATGTCACCAATGGATTTGTTATTTATTATTTTTAATCTTTAGCAAACACAAATTATAATTCATATTATTTGACTACTAAAACCATCATTAGATATTGTTAGACTTAATAGACTTTATTATTCAGATTTTGGTAAGTTGAAACACTCAATTTAGTGTAATGAGATGTATTCAATTGTGGTAACATTAGAAAACTTTTGTGTTTAAACAGTGATCTCTGAGAAGTTACTCTTTTAAAACTTAAATTATGCTGACTTGGACAACTCTTTAGATTTCCGAAAATACACCCTTGGTCACAGACTAGTTTAAAGATTAAACTGTTAAAGGTTTTTAAAGCAAGTAATGCCCTGCTCTTGTAGTCCTGCTGGTTACAATACTGCTAGAAGAGTCAATCTTGCAAAGGTTGATCCAAGATTATACTTTCGATTTCTATATAACTTCAACCAGAATATTAGAGAAGAATATTGAAAGAATCCTATTGGAATGACCACATTGCTAAAAATAAATGGTTTCTAGTTTTTTAAGGAAAAAAAAATAGAGAACCATTCTGAAAACAACTTTTAAAAAGGTATGGGCTTATTCTGAGGGGAAAAGTAATCGTGGAGAATATTTTATTTGTTTTGGCTTGTTTCTTGTGTTAACTAGATCCATAGGCAAGCAAAGACAATAAAATGAAGTTGACATTAAAGCATTAAACACCTGGAAAGAACAGTGTGTTAAAAGCTCTCAAGTTTAGAGAGAGTGTCTGAAGGGCGAATTGATACTGCAAACTGCAAATGTTTATCAGCTGTGAATGGAAACAATCATTTGCATGCCTCCAATTTCTCACACGGTAAAAAAAAAAAAAAAAAGGCACTATAAAAGATTTTGTAAATATTTCCTTCTCCTCATTGTCTTCTGAACTACAGATTTAACAATGCATGCCAAGAAGGTTCTCTTTAGTATATTTTAGGTTTAGGGGAATGGACACTTGCTAGAAGTACTTAGGAGGGATGCCTCCTAAGGCATGGTCTTTTTCCAGGATGGTCTTTTTCCCAGTATTCAAATAGATCTGGGGTTGGCAGACCCTCCTAATTCTTAGACATTCAGGTATCTTTGCTTTCTGACTGCTTCTCATCCCTGAATTTTCCATGTAGGGAACATTTAATTGAATTATTGATCTTCAGCTAAAATTAATTTTCTTATTAGAGGCATTTGATACAAACAATGATTCCTGATTATGATGACTAACTTGATGTACTTCATTTTGGAAGCCATATCAACAGCCATTAGAAAGACTTGGTTGGGGTTTCTTTCTTCTCAAGACACTAATATAATTGACAGCTGCCTTTTCAGTAAATTACACCCATTACCTATTCTACTTACTCTTGGCAGTTAATTTTTCTGGAATATCTATTGAATCATGTCACGAACATGAATTAAACTTTTTGTCTCCCTATTGCCTCCAAATAAAGTCCACATTCTATTTCATGACGTATAAGCCTTTCAGTCATTCCAAAATCACCTATGTGAACAGTGGAAAAGTTCAAGCTTTGGAAACAGATGAATCATATGAGTTAATAATACATGCTTTGCCACTTAGTTAGCTATGCCAATTTACTTATGCCTTCCAGTATTGAGTGTCCTAAAACTATTAGAATGGGAAGATAATGCATGATAAGGAACATCAAGTATCTATGTAGCACAGCATTTGCCGCTAAGCAAGTGCCAAAGTAAACAACAAAGTTTATTCACATCTCTCCACCCCCTATTTATGAGAAAATCTCATCAACTACACAGAGGGCAGAGATCCTGCCACCTTCATCACCTGTGTCAGAGCAGCAGCATGGCACAGCCCCAGGGATGTTATTTAAACTGCAGTGGATGTGAATTGCACCCTCTAGAAATGTAAATAGACCAAGTCACTCAAGTGGTGACCTCACTCATTTTCTAGAGCTTGGGATATGCTTGTCAGTTGATTGAAAGGATAATGAAACCAATTGAATTTCTCAGAAGTTGAGAGGTTTGCTTTACATCATTAAATAAATTTTTGTCTTACAATTTATTGCAATTCTTTATTTCTGGGTTAAGTGGTTGCTTCCACTTTCATCCTCTAACAAACTCAAATGAATGTTGAAACCATGCTGTGCCAAGAAGGGCTAATTGGTTGTTTTAGCTTATTAGGGCTTGAAGTGCTAAATACAGAGCCTGACAGCAATGAAATTAGCGACAATACTAAGCCAGAGTTATATGGACTGTAGCTAATGAATGGTATGTATCATGCCCAGTTTGCAAATAGTATCTTTAACTTACAGTAGATTGGATTGTGCAGTAGCGGTGGAGTGGAGGGCTAGAAAAAGTCATGTAAGTTTCTGAGGAATCTAAGTTGCCAGTGGGTTGGTAATTTTTGTTTTCAGTCTTTCTATTTTGATATTTCCTTTGACAATTAAGCAGTTGCATAAAGTCTTGTTATTCTTATACCCTAATGAACTACTTCTCTGTATAACTGTTAGATTCCTATTAATTAATTTTACAAATTCGATAAATATTCAGCAAACACTATGAACCCAACATGTTCATCTTCACAGAATGTATGGTAGTGAACAAGATGGAGGCTCTGACTACAAGACAGTCTAATAAGGGAGACAGATACTTAAAGTAAAGTAGAATAAATGCTACAGTCAGGATAAATCCAAGGTGCTAGTGAACCAGACAGTCTAGTGCTAAAGGATTGTTAGAGGTGATTTAGTACAACCCTCTATTTAATTATAAATTCCCTAGATGTGAGTCTGCAAAACTATGACTCCATTGACGGGTATGTTGGTTTGGTTCAAATGCTGTTTTTGGCGACACTTGAACAACCAGCCATCCAGTATCCTTTGCCAGAAGAAAAATTAGTTCAATGATAAGTATTTGAAAAAAAAAAAAAAGTAAGTAAAAAAAATAAAATCTGGGGAAAAGGTTGTCCCCCAAAAGATGTTTCACCCGCATGCCATAGTTTAGATAAATATTAATTTTTTTTAGTGTGCATGGAATCACTGGGATTTTATAAATTTTAGCTTAAAGTAGAAAAAAACAATGGCAATGGCAATGCATAATAAGAATTCACATACATGATGTCATTTTCATCAAAAAATTAAAAATAAAACAACTCTAGTGTTGTCATAAAAAGAGTAAGTTTCTAGAGCTCAAATTCTGGCCCTTTTACAACTTGAACAACTTGTAGAACCCTCTTAAGCCTCACAATCCTTGTCTAAAAAGGATCATAATAATGCTTACATAATTGAGTTGTGGAGAGGATTAAATAAGATTATGATGAAAAAGTACCTTGTTGAATGCCCGATATATTGAAAGCAGTCAGTCAAAGGCAGCTTAAAAGTAACTGCCACTTAACTGGTAACTGCCAGGTCTTGTGGTTACTAAGAAAACATTGGCAAGAAGACCTTTTCTCTTTTTGGTTGAAATAAAATTCTGATAGTATTTCCCATTTCCTACTTGAATTTTACCCTCAGGAAGACAGAGAACTGGGGGAATTCTTAGTATTCCTGTCCTTTGTTGTCCATGTAAAGGGAGCTCTACTCCCAGTTGCACTGGTATAGAACTGCAGCTTCTATACTGAGGCTACAGGATAGCAGGACCCCTCTTTCAGACACCTTCTTTTCATTCGCTCCTACCTCTCTTCCTTGTTGCCTGGAAATTATAACTGTGTGTTTTCATCAGAAAGATTCTTTTCATTAGCAAGAGCACTCAAAGCTACAAAGAGATACGAGGAGCTTTCTTTTACATTCAGGGTGTGATCCAGGCTCTGTATTATTCATTGAGTTTTCTTTTCCTAATAAATAGTTATAGAGTGTCTACTGTGTGCTAGGCATTGCTGTAAACTCTGGGGATACGTAGGTGGACAAAATACCTCAGATCTGTTTACAGACTCTTTTGTGGAACTAAGGAACAGAAGATAATTACTAATAATGAAAAATTTTGAAAATAATTCAATGACCAGTGCTCTAATTTCACTCTAAAGAGAATACCCAGAGAACTGGGAAGAAGCCTGGGCTCTGTACATCCTTTTTGTGGAAGGAAGCTGTAGGAACAGCAACAGAATTCAAGAACAAAAGCATTTTCTCTCCTTCCCTGTTTCAAGTAGCTACCTTAGAGACTCCCCAAATGAAACTGATTTCATATCAAAAAATTCTCATACTTTAAAATCTCTCATATGCTTTATGTTGCATGACATTGGCTTATGACAAACTTGAGGTATGAAAATAATTTGCCATTATATGACTGTTTTTTTTTCCATTTCTGGGTGAGAGTATATTGCATGTATAAGAATTTTATGGGCTTTATATGTTTTGGGGCCATTTTGGTAAGGTTTTCTTAGTCCAGTAAAATTAGCTCAAGGTGCTGTTTATTTTGTAAGTCTAATTTTGAAATTCGAGTAAATCTTCCAGTTTTTCTGGATCCAATTCACTGCCTTATTAAATTTGCCTTTAGAAATATAGCTTGTAGTGGAAAAAATAGCTGTCCTACAAATATTGCAAATAACTCAACAGCTTATCATAGATTTTACATGCATCACAAATTTTCAGAGTCAAATTTTGTGATAATAATGTCATCCTGAAAAGAACTGCAGCTGTCTATTCAGGTGTGTTCAATCTCTACTTGATAGAAATAATTACCTTCCACCCTCACTAGGTAATTGCCTTTTGATTGAGGTCATCAGAGCAATGAAGTCAGTGAGAGGTGGAAATCTGGATTAGGAAAGGAGACAAATGGAAGAATCATGAACAGAAATTTGAAAGGAGAACAAGTAAGAAAAGGTTTAATTTGTTTCTAACATATTACTTTGCAAGTGATAATTTAAATAGTGGCAGTCATTAAAATCATCATATTACATAGCCTAGGTTAATTGGCTTGATAGTTTTATTTTTTTGAAGTTAAAACTAAATATTTTAAAGCATTTGGTTAGTATCAACACATTCATATAAATGACAACTAGTCTATAAATATTCTTTGTATACATATCATATAAGGGGCACTATTCTAGGTACTGGAACAGACAGAGATGGGAAAAAAAGAAAGATAATTTCTGCCCTAAGAGAGTTTACATTTTGATTAGTGAAAAACAAAACAAAGGAGAGTTATATTACTTTAGATTTTTTGAATCAAGGATAACTTAGAAACAAAGGGGATAGATAGGGTTTTTATAAATAGAATATGGAAGATGAAATCTTTGATAAGTTGACAATGTTCTAAGAAAGTGAGACTCATCTTGGGGATGTGTTTAGCAGGCAGAGAAAATGGCAGTGTAAAGTGTTTGGAATGTTTAAGGAATTTAAAGGAAGTCAGTACGGCTAAGAGTATAGTGAACAAGAGGTAAGTTTTGGATTTTGCAGACTTACGAGTGCATCCCCTAAACATCCAATGTAGGATTTACAAATATTGGGGAGACCTAATTAAGAACACAATCTTCTCTCAACCCAGAAATTCTCTCTACAAGGTAGCATGAAAAGAAAACACTTTTGTTACTGAATAAGCATTGAAGTGTAAAGTGATGAGATCACAGGAAATCCACTAGGAGATTGCAAAAACAAGAAATCACACCCATTCATACAGCCTAGCACTGTGGTCCCCAAGCCTAGCACTGCCCACACACCCCCCTGACCCCTGTGGTGGAAAAATTGTCTTCCATGAAACCAGTCCTTGGTACCAAAAAGGATGGGAACCGCTGGCCTAGCCCAGGTACATACTACATACATGTTTTCAAGATAAACAATAGCTATTCAGTTAAGAGGATTAGACAGCACCGTTTGTTACACATACTTCATCTTACCTTTACCTGGTTATTGAGGTGACTATCAATGTCAGCTACATTTCTTTATCCAAAAGAAAAAATACTTATCTTTATGACAAAAGTTAAACTTGCAACTTAGAACAAGAAGCCTGCTGAAGTTAGGCTCCTATACACCCACATTAACTGGGAGGTAGTAGTGTTATCTTCTTGAATGTTTACATTTCAAAGAGATGGCTTCCAGGTCCTTGAGATAGACATTTGTAGATCACAAAGCGGGCAAAAGCTTTATTTAGTTTCTAAAAAGATTCATATACCTTTCAAAGAGACAAAGAAAGTACTTATATTTTCAAGTTTTCTAAGTTAAACTTTCTGACAAAAAGGGAAGGGAGGGAAATCTCTTCCCTATTTTCAACAAACACAATTAAACCTCTTACTTTTAATCTGTACTTATATTCGTAATACCTACATCAGTACATCTCAAACTTTAATGTGCATAGGAATCTCCTGGTAATCTTTTCAAAATGTAGATTCTATTTTGGTGAAGGTGGAGTGGGGTCTGAATGTCTACGTTCATAACAAATTCCCTGGTTATGTCAATGCTATGTCTATAGTACTGGCTTTGAGTGACAAGGTTAGATGACGAGTTCAGAGAGGCAGCATTCGAGTAGTAACTTGGACCATGGTGTATGGGGGTTGGGGGAAGGGATGGATAAAGCCATGTAAGGCCTTCTAGATCATTTAACAGACAAATTTGGTTTTGAATAATACTAAAAACTTGCAGTACAAGTTTTGTACTTGTCTCTGAGGGATAAGTTCCATAATTCCCAGTGGATGCATAAAACCATGGCTAGTACCAAACCCTTATATATAGTACTATGTTTTTTCCTATAGATATATATCTATGATAAGGTTAAATTTATAAATTAGGCATAGTAAAAGATTAATAACAATAACTAATAATAAAATAGAACAATTATAACAATTCACTACTCTTGAGCTTTGGGGCCACTGTTAAGTAAAATAAAGGTTACTTGAACACAAGCATTGCAATACTGTAAGTCAATGATCTAATAACAGAGAAGGCTACAAAGTGATTAATGGGCAGGTAGCATATACAGCACAGGTATGATGGACAAAGAATTGAGTCACGTCTCGGGCAGGATGGAACTTGACAGCACAGAGATTTCATCACAGTATTCAAAAGAGCGCACAATTTAAAACTTATGAATTGTTTATTTCTGGAACTTTTTAAAAACATTTTTAGATTGTGGTTGCCTTTGGGTAACTGAAACCATGGAAAACAAAACTGCACATAAGTGGGGGGCTACTGTATTTAAGCAGAAGAAAGACATACTCTGGTGTAGCTTTCTAAAGTATCACTGTGGCTGCACCAGGGAAAATAGACTGTAGGGAGGTGGCAGGAACGGCAGAAAGGCATGATAAGGGACTATCTCAATAATGTGAGTGAGAGTGGATTGTGGCTGGACCAAGATAATGATGGTGGAGATGTTGAGAAGTAGTGTGTATCTGTATGTATCTGGTATATTATGTGGGATGGAAGAGAAAGAGGGACCTTACAGATGCCCACAAGGTTTTTGGTATGGAAAATTGTATAGCCAATATATGTATATGTGCCAATCACTTACATAGAAAAAAATACATGTGTGTGTGGGGGGGGTAAATTTGGAGGAGAAAATCAAGAGATATAAATTAAGAACATAGAATTGGAATAGTTATGGTATTATCTGCAGATACTATCAGCTGCTCAGATACAGAAAAGAGTAACTAGGCAGAGGATGTTACCAGAGTTGGGGTTTTTTCAGAGGGGACAAAGAGAGAATATATGGAGAATGTTTGCAAAGAAGTGTTTGCATAAAGAGTGATAATAACTCAGTTGAGTGAGAGGTGGACAGGGGAGAAATTTGGAAGCTGCTAGGGTCAATAGATTAGAAGTTTTCACTGGAATCAGTAAAGAATAAGTGAGTTAGAAAATAGAAGGTGGAGTTTGGATAGAGGAATGTATATAGCTGTTTTGATGAAGGGAATGAGTTTCTATGTGATGACATGATGCAATGTATAATATGGAGTGGTTGGCTGAAGTGAGTAGCTAGATCATTAGAGTAAAGCAGTTATGGAACTGAGAAGCAAGGCTACTGCAATGTTCACTACCTTGACACTGATACTGCCAAGAATCCGGATTCTTGTGGGAGGGAGAAGGCAGTAGCTAGAAGTTAAATGTTTTTTTTTTTTTTTTAAACAACATATTTTTATTATCTCACAGTTTCTGTGGGCAGGAATCTGGGCTTGGCTTTGTTGGGTCTCATGCTGCAGAGTGTCCCCATTGCTGCCTTCAGGGTGTCGGCCCAGCATCTCTTACAAGGCTGTACTCCAGGTGTGGGTGGGCCATGGGCATCCTGAGGTTAGACTGGGGCAGCATCTGCTCCCAAGCTCACTCAGTGGTTGTTGGCAGGATTCAATTCCTCGTGGGCTGTTAGACTGAGGACTCAATTCCTTGCTGGCTGTTGGCCAGAGGCCACCTTCAGTCCCTTCTCCACAGGCCTCTCCAACATGGGAGCTTTGTTCATAAAGTGAGCAGGCCCAGAAGGCAAGAGATTGAATGAGAAATTTCCAGCAAGACAGAAGTCACAGTCTCTTATAACCTATTCTTGGAAGTGACTTTCCATTATGTTTGGTGTATTCTGCATGTTGTAGGCAAGTCATTAGATCCAGACCCCATGCAAGGTGCTGGAATTACACAGGGGGTGGATAACAGGAGGTAGGACCACTGGAAGCCCTTTTAGAAGGCTGCCCACCATGGCATTAACCAGATATGTGCCAGATACCAAATATGTTGTAAGAATGAGGGTTGTGATTCCACAAGTATAAATGGCTACCAGAAGAAGATAATTTAGTGGGCAGTATAGACTGATGGCTTAACTTTTAAAGCTAGAACTTTTCAGAGAGGATGGAAGACTAAAATTCTAGCAGCAGTAATGAGAAGCAAAGAGGACATTTACCTCAACTCTCAGCCCAAGTGCTCTGAAGAGTATTGTAGAGAAAGCATGATCACTTGACAGCATAGCAGAGAAAGAGAGGTCTTCTGGGGATAACAAGATCTTGTATAGAACAAGAAGGTAAGAAAAGATTCAGAAAAAGATGTCAAGAAATATAAGTGATTTTGCTACTGACTGACTGATTTCAGAAGAAACAGCATAAAGACTATGATAGTAATTTTTCTTGTTTATTTGGTAAACCAGAAGACTTTAGTTTGTGTTTGTGTGTGTGTATGTCTGTGTTACAGTTAGACTTTTAGGCTTCATTATTATTATAAACATCACTTAATGTAAATCCAAATGTGTTCATGTTTCCAATTATATGCTTAGTGTTAAAGATATTTGTGTTTTCTTTTAATTTAATTCATGAAGGGTGTCCTCGTGTTTATCTCCAATGTTCCCTGATAGGTATCCGATTTAAGTATTGCTGAAGTCATCAAGCCTAATATTCAATCTTCAATGAGTACCATTATTAAATAGAACAATGTAACAATATCCAAGACATTGAAGATACTTTTCTAACTTGTATGATTCTTAAAATAAGAAAATAGTCTGAAGTCAATTCAATCAATACAGGACAGCTGATGATGCTAACAGATTTGATTTATGGAACATGTGGCTTCTTAAAGTAAATTTTAAAAGGAGGGGATTGAAATTTAAACAATGATTTTAAATCCCCCTATGTTTAATGACACAGGAACGATGTTTCTTTGGTATTTACCTAAAACAGGTGGTGGTTGACTGAAGAAATGAAAATCTGTATCAGAAAGCAAAGAAGCAGATCAAAAGGGACTTGTCCCAAAATACTGTTCTTATTATTATTACTATCGTTTGTTAGATATTCAGCGATACAGTGTGCTCATTGCCATACCTACCATAAAGATCACTCTTCCAGGCCTAGATACATATAATCTTAGGCCAAAAGACAGATGGTCTAATTTTTTTTTTTTTATCATTTAATTACCTCATTAAAGCAGGCAGTGAATGAAGCAGGATTAGGAGTATATGATGCATTTGTTACCACAGCCTTAATTTCCTGTTCAATGTTGGAAAAAAAAATTGAAAAAATATATTTTGATCCAATGTCAGTGTCATCCAACATATTTTTGAAAAAGCAATATACAGAATCCATTTTTTTGGAAACATTTTGCCATTTCTAAAATGATGTAAGGAAACTGGCAATATTCCATGTTTAAATTAGTATAGTAAATCTACTTTAATCTACTGAATTGAGGTTTGGAGGTTTTTGTTTTATGAAACAATGCACTAAAATATATTGTATATTGTAAGTACAGGTAAATCGTTTAAATAATTTCCTCTGATGCTGTGAAACATAGTAATATACATAGCTTTTAATTTTCTTTGCTATGCTCAGAAGTCTTTACAATAATCAAATGCTCTCACACTTTTTGAAGTCTATCTTAACTGATAACATAAGGCAAGTTTATTCTAACATAGGATAAAATTTCTCTAATCAGAATCATGTTTAATAACTTTTTGCCAGTAGGAACTTTTGAAATCTACTGATAGTAAAAGCAACTTGGATAAAGCAATTTGTCTTTAACAGCTGTGTTTGTTTTTATTATTCATTTTCAGAAGCATGTTTCCATATAACAGGTGCCCAAAATTGCTGTAAGAAATGGTGTGTATATTTAGAAGACCCCTATTTATACTACACATGTTGTTTTGACAATTCAAGAAAAATTTCTTAATTGAAATGAACACCATACTCCTCAATTTCTCAGCAAAACCAGTAATCAAGAGTATTTGGTATATATGGTTTAAGATTTAATATCACATTCAATTTTAGGACCATAGTTAATATATCTTTTAGCAAATAACATAATCTCAACCATTTAGTCAAAACACTTGAAAGTGATGTGGCTTAAGTCTAGATAAATTTATTTATGTATCACTCTATATTATCTTTTAGCATCAATGCCATCTTTTAAAATGTGAAATGATGCTCTTAAAATAAAATGTTACAATGTGATATTGGAAGGAAAAATTTATTCATTATCAAAGGCAATTTGACAGTTTTCCCTATTTGAGTAAAAAAATTTAAAAAAAATTTACTTTTTTCTTAATAGCAGTATTCATAATTACCATTCTTGAAAACATACTCATTTTGCTAGAGTATTCTTGTACTTTGTCTCTATATTTACAACAACCCTACAGAACTGTCATCTTTTCTGTAGATGAGAAGTATATTTGTCAAGATATCATGGCTGTGCCATGTTAAAAAACTATCTCCGAATGTTAATCCCTTACAAATAATAAGAATAAAAAAGTTTATCTTGCTCAAAAATATTCTGCTGCTATCTAAAGTGGCATACTGGCTATTGCCCATGAAGTGATTCATGAATTAGATCTTCTGGAATTTTTTAACTTTGATTTCTCAACAGGGGTTCTACGCAGTAGCAGGGACAAGGAAGAGAATATGTACAGAGCTCATACTAAAACTCACACCCACTCCCTTTCTGCTTTAGCCAGCAATGACACGGAGTTCTTTAATTCTCAATACTTTGCCCATACCTACCTAGTCACATGTATTTATTTAATTGCAAAAGGGGCTGAAAATGTAAGTGAAAATAGGCATTACTTACTCTGCCAAACAGGGAAAACACTAAGTCTCAGATAGGTCAAGTAACTAGTCTACAGTGTACAACTAATAATATGCAGTATTAGACATTGGGGCCAGTTCTATCTGTAACAAACCTACATTATTTCTTGTGTACTGGACTGCCATGCTTTACTGGGGAATAGTATACATGCAGAAGCTTCAATGAGGTTGTCATTTATTCTCATGTTTCTGGCATGTACATATGGGCTGTGACATTATAAAAAGCATATGGAAAGACACAAATGGAAATTGTGTGTCTCAGAAATAGTCAGAATTGCTAGATTTTATAGTTATTAGAAAAGGTAGAATTCAACTTTAAAATGACTCATCATTTCATCAAATTTTCATAGACATTCCAGTGTGGAAATGTCCTCTAAGGTCATGAAATACTACTAATGCATGAACTTTTTAACAATGCTACCAAAGTTCTTACTGTTCTAAAGGAATAAGAACAGACCTTTTGGAGTCAAAGGCACCTGATTTGAATCCCAATTGATGGTAGTGGTGACAGTAATGTCAATTACTACGTATTAAGTGCTATCCCGGGCATTATGATAAGCATATTACAAATATTACTTCAATTACTCCTATAAAGAATCCTATGAGATAGATGCTGTAATTATCCTTATTTCACATATGCATAAATGAAGAATCAAAGAGATTGAATCACTTGTGCTGAGATTGTCAATGAGACTGATTGGACATCATGTTCTACTCTAACTCTGCTTTAATGTCCTGACCATTAACTAGTTTCCTGACATCTTGGACAGCTTACTTTTGAATCTCACTAACTTTACAATATTAGTTCAAAATATACTTCTTAAGGTACAGTTTCCCCATGTTGCATCTGTTCTTTTGTAGTAATCTGTATTCATCTCAAGATTGTGTTTCTCTTTGACAAAAATAATCTTGTTATGTTTCATTCTTCTGATCCGTTCTCCAAAAAAGTTTATTATTCCCCCAGATTACCTCTGGCAATGTGCCCCTATCTTATCTAATGAAGGCAATAATAATTTACATGTATATTAAATCATATTTACAAAATACTCTCAAATTCAACATTTTATCATCTCTCACAATAATCCTCATAACCTTTGACCCCGTACTCTTTTTCCCTCCCATTTCACTAGTCATTCCTTCTCTTTCTGTTTTCAAAAATCTCCTTCATATACTTAACATCTAGATATTTGAGTTCCTGAACGCTTCATTTTGGGTTTCTTTCATCTTTATTTATAACCTCTCCCTAAGAGGTTTTTTCCTGTCTTTATGGTGTTAATTCCACCCATAGGTAGACTTTCAAATTTGCAACCTCAGTGCTTGTCTGTCCACTGAATCCTAACCACCTATATCCACCTTACCCAGCTTTACTACCTCATCTAATGTAGAAAATGTTCAAAAGAAACCCCTAGTTTTTTCTCCAAAGGTTTTACCAATTCTGAAAGGAAATAATTAAAAATGAAATTTGTAAAAGGTTACATAGGCCCAGGGACCTAGTACTTTACATGTCAAAGTGTAGTCGCTCAAACCATGCCAGGTATATTTTGATGATCTTCAATTACAAAAATATGTGACTTTCCTAAAGTCACACAACTAGCAATGATTGGTATGAGAATTACAGGTAGGTTTATTGTTATATGTTCCTAAGGTGCTTCTTTCTTTATATAACTATCTAACATTTGATTTCATATATTATTATCCTTAATAAATATGCATTTTATGATAAAGTTAACTGTGGAAACGATTCCAAGTAGTCTGATTAAGTTATGTGAAATCACCTTTAATGTCAATAATATAAGATACTTAAACGCTATTTCTCATTTTAGGTACTTTTTTTCACTTTTAAACTGGCCATAAAATATATCCAAAGTGATAAATTTGAAAGATTAAAATCTCTACAGAAAATTATAAAATCTCCCAAATTGTCACGACCATGAGATAATCACTATTATAATGCTAATGTATTTTCTTTATTTTTTTAGTTGTTTACATGAGACTGTGTTCAATGCAGAATGCGGCATCCTGCTTTTGTCATTTAGTATAAGAATGTTTATAAATCATTAAATGCTTATAAACCACAATTTAGTACAACATTTAGTTAACAAAGGTTTATTCATGTTAGAAGCTTAATAACCAAATAAAAATGAATAATTCTAGCTCCCCTTTGGAATATACCTCAACTTCGCAAATTCTGATTGATTCATAGAATACTTAATGGAATATAATGAAAGGCTAAATATATTTAAATGTATATCTCAGGAATTCCTTTGTAAAATTAAGATATTTTGAATTAGTCAGAACATTTGATTGCTAAAGGTCTGAGTCTACTATAAGGAAGCATGAATATTGTTTCCATTTTAGCAATGATTATGGGCCACATGCTTTTTGTCTCACAGCCAGTAATTATTGGACAAGAATTGAGACCTGGCAGTCTGATTTCAGAACCAGGGCTCTCCTCATACTATGTTGGGTCACTTAAACAATCTTCTGATATATTTTTTCCGTCTTTATTTTCTTGTTTCCTCCTATTCTCTCTCTCTCTCTCTCTCTCTCTCTCTCTCTCTCTCTCTCTCTCTCTCTCTCTCACACACACACACACACACACACACACACACACAATATAACTTTTTTGAATTCATTTGATTTAATTTATGAATACATTATACATTAGCATGTTGTAAAAACATGAAGATATATAAAGAATATACTGTGATATGTTTTCCTCCAAAGTCCTACTTTCTTATTCCTTGAGGTCCTTCACTCATGTCATAGTGAACTATTCATTAATTTTTATGGATCAGTTCAGAAATTTTTATGTATAAACAAGTAAATAAAAATATGCATGTTTCTCTGGCATTTTTTTTTTTTTGTAGCAAATCAACATTACACATTAACTGACCTACCTCTGGGCTGTGTTAACTCTTAACTCTTACACACAATATCAAAATATAGTCTGTAAGCGCTTTGATTATATTGTAACTCTACAGAACTGATGATAGGTGGTGAACAAAATAAACAATGAAAAATACATATCATAAGTTAAACTTTTGATTGTAATAAGCACTATGGTATAAAAATAAGAACAGAATATGAGACAGAAAATAGTATGTGAAAAGATTGCTTTTTAAATAGGATGACTTAAATGATGAAAATTAGACATGTAAAAATTTGCATAAATAATGTAGCAGGGAGAGAAATAAACTCATATTAAATATCCCAAGGCCAAAAGAAGTTATATGTGCTCAAGGAATTTAGAGAAAGCCAGTCTGTCTATAGAACAGACCGTTGGGGGAGAGGAGAGATAGGATCAGGAAGCAAGTTAATGAACTAGTTCGTGTACATGTAGGCCACTTATATATTGAGGATTTAGGGAGCAAATATGCTCCCTTTTTATTTTTTTTATTTTTTGAGAAACAATGTCTCTCTCTGTTGCCCAGACTGGAGTGCAGTGGTGTAATCATAGCTCACTGCAACCTTGAATTCCTGGGCTCAAGAGATCCTCCTGCCTCAACCTTCTGAGTAGCTAGAACTCCTGGGATGTTCCACCATAACGAACTCATTTTTTTTTTTTTTTTTTTGGAAAAAGGATCTCCCTACGTTGCCGCAGCTGGTCTTAAACTCCTGGGCTCAAGTGATCCTCCAACCTTGGTCTCCCAAAGTGTTGGGGTTACAGATGTGAGCCACCACGCCTGGCCAAATATGCACCTTGAATCTAAAAATGTATTAAGATAAAATTTAGGGTCTCCATTTTTAACTAAACCTTGTTCAAATGGGCTAAGTATTTGGTATTTAAAAATATTGCACATTTGTATCTAAATCTAGATATATGTTTATATGTATTTAAATATAGATGGGATACATACATCTCGCCCCTGTCCAAAAATTAAGATTCACCAATCAATGTATGCAAGGAAATATACTAGCATTTGGTAATGGAGAGGAAACATTATTTAAAATATACACAAAACATTTAGATCAATGTATATGTGGGTGAAATAAAAAATAAAATGTACAAAATAGTATAGATAATTCAAATAAATTAGAAAATAGTAAATGTTATAGCATTAAAATGATTGAATACAGTAATGAATGTATTCGTATTTTTGTGGTTATACTGATAAGTTAATTCACTACAACATATTTCCTTCAGTTAAAAAAAGTTTCCTTCACATTTTTTCCATAACTTTCAATAAATGAGGATAATTACATCTAGAAGTGATTCATCTTGATAAGTGCTCTTATAAATTACAGCAGCTAATTTTTAGTGAATTAAGTTTATTGGGATACTGCTGAGTTAAAAGGAGTATGTTTTTCTGTTCAAATTTTCTTATTAAGTTAATGACTTCTTGTACAACTGAAATGACAACAGGAATTATTACTAACATTTAAAATAAAAACTGTTTTGTTTGAACATAAAATACAATTTCTTGTTTTCTTGATTTGAACTCCTATAATTGAAGTATTTTTTTTATATATTTAAAAATCTTATTAAGGGACTATTTATATACCATTCTGTCTAACACAAGTAGGCAGCTGAGGTTTTTTTAATCACTGGTTTTCTGCATAAACATTCGGAACTATTAGGTCATTAAATATGAAATGTCCAATTTCTAATCAAAAGTTTATTATATCTCAAACAAGAAGCAGTACAATCAATAAAAGTACACGCCTAAACTATCAACACAGTTTTGGCATCTTAATGGTAGCTTGTTTGTGCCATCAGCGAATAAGCCTAGAGAGTGAGTGGCAATGAAATCACCAATGGCGTTTTCCACAACTTGTTGAGAATTGCAAGAAATGGTCTGAAGCCTGGAAGAAGTGGTAGTCAGTTGGTGCAATGTCTGGTGAATACAGTGAATGACAGAGTTTCCAAGTCCAACTCCTGTAGTTTGAGCAGTGTTGTTTGTGAGACAGGAGGCTGAGCCTTGTCTTGCAAGAGAATTATGTGTTTCTATTGACCAATCTCAGCTGTTTCATCCCAAGCATGCTCATCATTTCATGCAATTGGTTGCAGTAGACATTTGACCAGATTTCTTGAAGCTGTAGTGGATAGTACCAGCCCTGGACTACCAAACAGACACCATTAGCTTTTTCTGATGAATATTCAGTTTTGGACTGTGTTTGGGCACTTCATCTTTTCCAACGATTGTGCTAAATGCTTGTGGTTGTCAAAACTATTCATTTTTCATCACATGTAACAATACGGTGTAGAAATGATTCACCTTTATATCATGACAGTAAAGAAAGACAAGTTTCGAGATGATTTCTCTTCTGACACTCATTTAATTTATGTGGAACCCTTCTGTCCAGCTTCTTTACCTTGCCGATTTGTTTCAAATGGTCCAATATTGTTGGAACAGAAACGTCAAACCTTGATGCTAATTCACACATATGTTGAGATGGATTCGCTTCCACTGCAGCTTTCAGCTCATCATTATCCACCTTGGTTTCAGGTAACCCATGTGGCTTATTTTTAAGATTAATATCACTAGAATGGAACTTCTCAAACTATCAAGGTAGTGTGTTCATTAGCCACACCCTTCCCAAATACTTCTTTGATATTTTGAGCTGTTTGTGCTGCATTGGTTCTACGATGGAACTCATATTTTAAAATAACTCGAATTTTTGGCTTATCCATGGCTTCACAAAAATTGCTCTAAAAAAAATTGAAAGACAATCACAAGCCAAACCATGCATTTGAAAGAATGGGGATGTACTTTTACAGTAAAAATAAAACAAGAAGTGTCAAAGTGAAATGTCAGAGATATCAACTATCAAACTTAGTACTTAAGGAAATCAGACATTTCATACTTAATAACCTAATATTTGTTGGATAGCCTTAGATGGATAATCACTAGTTAGGCAGGATTGTTAAAACCTACGTAAGATTATTGGGCTTTGGTTTTTCTGATAATAGCTTTGTTCATAGAATTATATAATGTTTCTTCTTCATTTTCTTCCATTCTTATATAACATTCTTTTTCCTTTTCTGTATGTTTCATATTTGGTAAAAGGAATTGATGATCTTGAAAAGATCATCAAAAGGGAAAAGGACATGGATAAGCAAATTTGGAACAAGACAGATATGTCCAGGGTCACATTCTATTGGCTAAAACACAATCACCTGATCACAGCAAATTGCAAAGGAGGCTGGGAAGTGTGGTTAGCTGTGTGTTCAGTAAGAAGAGACCACAGATTTTGGTGAACCAGTTGCAGTCTCCTGCTATCTAGACAATATCATAGCAGAGCAGGTATGACACCACTTCGTCTTTGTATAGTATGTACTTTGTATATACTCTAAAGCTGGCATTTTGAAACCCTTCTTTTCTGTTTAGCAGTCAATTTATAAATGATGCTCTAATTTCCTCTCCTGAAAGGGTGCTAAAATATTGACAGTAATTTCCAGTTAGTACAATTCAGTGTAATTACCTAGTTTTAACCTCTTTTAACAACTACTAATATATATGGAGTTCTTTTCTGTATTATTTCTAATCAGAACTTTATACAAACAACAAAATGATCTCCAGCAGCACGCATATTCTACTTTGCCCTGATTTTTGTCTGGATCTTCCCTAGAACTTTCTAATATATGTTAACTATGAGACTCTCACACATTAACATGTAGCACCTAACATCATTTCTCACTTCTTAAACTCAATATGTAAGTAATATTTTGGCATAGCCCATACTTCCTCCAATGTGAAACTGCAAAATTGTCAGCCCCAGCTCAAGGGCAGTTTCAAACTAACATCTCCTCTTCCCTTGGCCATAGATGATTGGATTCAGGTGATCCAAAGTAACTTACCAGAAGTTGACTCAAAATAGGAATTGATGCATTCAGATTGTTTCCTCAAGGATTTAGATTTAAATGTAAATCTTGGAGTGATTCAAGCACTTGGGTATTAGCAGAGGGAATTTTGACCAGATTAATAACTGTAAAATACTTTGATAATCTTACAACTGGATTCAGAACTCTGTGTCTTTTATATATATATGTATATATATAAATATATACATATATATAATATATGTATATATAAAATATATATGTATATATGAAATATATATGTATATATGTAAAATTTTTATATATATATAAGAATTTCTAACTATATATAGTTATAAAAAACTAAAATCTTTAAGGTCATTTTTGATATCTTTTGAGATCTGACTTCACTTGTGTTTCCAGCAATGTTCAGCCCAACTGGACCATTGGAATAAGCTTTGGGATTCTCTGCCTTCCTACTTTTCCTTCTGATAGGAATAGGGAGTGAATTTTAGAAAAATACTCTGTGTTATCTCTCCATCAAATCCTCAGTCAGCTATAGTCTCATCCAGAATATTTCCCTAATCATCCTAAGTAGAATTGCTCTACTACTTTTTTGATGGTATTTTCACATGTTCCACTATGTTGTAGTTATTTGAGTACATTCCTTGCTAACCTTGATCCATGGAATATATTGGACTCATTTAGGCTACCTGTAGCTATGAGGGTTATTGTTTAAGTATACTTGGGTCAATCAAAGAAATAGAATTTTTGTGGATATTATTGGGATGAAGCTTAGAGTGTCCTTCTGTCAGTTTCTTTTATTTTCATATTGATTATTTGATGTAACTCTGTCTATACGTGCTTCGGAATATGTGTGTCTATTATCTGCGACACCTAAAGTAAAGTTCGAACAAAGACTTTCAAAACCAGTTTTTTCTTTTTTTCTGTTTGTTTGTTTGTTTTTTAATTTGTGAAATCTATCTGTCCCCCACTTACAAGAAAAGCAAAAACCCTGTACTTCAAGCCTGTATAGTAAAGAAAAAAGGAAATAGACCATAATATAACCAATAGGGATGAGAAAACTGTGGCCTGGACCCAAGTCTGTGAATGAAGTGGTGCAAAACATGATTCTTGAGAATGATCACAAATTGAGGTTGTAGAAAGGGTACAATTCCTGTGAAGATGTTGATCCATGTGGGTGGCCTTGTGGTTGGCTAGTCTTACATATCTCGTTGCCTATACAAGATGTTAAGACTTTATAAATTTTTATTCGTTTATAGTGTCTAGCACTATACCACTTATATAGTAAGTATTCAAAAATAGTTGAATAAAGTAATAAAATAATTAACAGAAGAATTAATGTTTGTGTGTGAAAGTGCTTTGGAAATGAAAATGTAGACAAAGGTCATAGACAGAAGAAAGACAGACAAGGATTGAAGTCACTAGTGGCTTGTTGGATAAAAGAATGTCTAGATCTACTCATCAAACTGCTCAGACAGATGAAAACATGAAAATATTTTCTTTGATCCTAACACAGGTGGATCTGAATTACAAGTCATTCAAGAATTGTAAGCTGCTGCCCTTTTTTCTTTTTATCTGCATGCAATTGTAGTGAATTATTCAGAAGGATGCTGCATGGTCTCAAAAGAATTGTTGTTATTGATGCTTTATTATGTAAATATTTAAACATTGATTTTTTTTAAATAGTGGGTAGTCTGTGTACATTTTAATGGCATTTTGACAAAAACTTTGCAATAAGTGTCACAAGTCAGTTTTTGCTGGCAGTCAACACTAGAATTCCAAGAGAAATGCAAATTGATGTCACTTCTCATTTGTAAGAGGCTTGAAAATTATGAATTTATAAATATTTAATAGCGATGGGTCAAACAGAAATTTGCTCTACCCATTAGAGTGTATGTCTGTTTATGCATGTAGTATATATAGAGACAATTTCCTGAGACAGTGCTGCATGGATTAAAAAATTAAAAACAGGATAATATCAGGTGCTTTTCTAGGAAGTCAGTCCTTAGCTAGTAACCTAAATATTGTACTTAAAATACTTGTTTACGATCATTGTTTTTTCTGTCTGAAAAAGATAGGACTGCCAGTAGCATTAAAGTTTTTTTCAACTTGAAACCTAAAGGAACAGGACTATTTAGAACCTTTTCTGTTAGATTTTAAATAACTTTATTGAAAATACATTGGTCATTTATTCACTACAGAGAATTTTCAATAAAACCGTATCAAGTCAGAAGTTACCTGTTTGTCAGAGGACAGTACTGAAAGTGAAGGAAAGAATAAAGAAACAAAATATACAGGCTTAGGTGATATTGTGAGGTTTAAGTAACTAGCATGATTCATAATTAAAAACGATGGCCTTGGCCTCTACCAAAAATCCCAAAACAACAAATGCTGGCGAGGTTGTGGAGAAACAGGAACACTCTTACACTGCTGGTGGGACTGCAAATTAGTGCAACCTCTGTGGGAAAGAATTTGGAGAGTCCTCAAAGAGCTAAAAATAGAAATACCATTCGATCCAGCAATAGCATTATTAGGCATCTACCCAAAAGAGCATAAGACATTCTGTAATAAAGTCATCTGCACTCAAATGTTTATGGCAGCACAATTCACTATTGCTAGGTTGTGGAAACAACCCAAGTGTCCGTCAACTCATGAGTGGATTATTAAAATTTGGTATATGTTTACAATGGAATATTACTCAATTTTAAGAAACAACAGTGAGCTAGCACCGCTTGTATTATCCTGGATTGAGCTTGAGCCCGTTATTCAAAGTGAGATGACACAAGACCAGAAGAATGGGCTCCACACGTACTCGCCATCAAATTGGTACTGACTGATTAACACTACAGTGCTCAAATGGTGGTGGTGTTCACCAGGGATTCAGGGGTTGGGGGGTAGACCCACATCTGAGAGATGTGGTGAGCACTGTGATGGGGAGGGGCATGCTTGAAATGTAGTTGGGGATGGGAATTACAGGTCTCAATAGGGGGAAGGAAATCTTCTAAAACTGATTTATGTGAATAG
>CAUYRT010106285.1:0-15357 GCA_963574885.1 Lepilemur ruficaudatus
AACACTGAACTTCTCCTACCTATACATTTGTTAGAATTGTTACTACTTGTATTTTTGGTATGATTAAATAGATGTGCCTTATATTTTGTCACATATAATAAGGAAAGAAAGGAAAGAAAGAAAGAAAGGAAAGAAAGGAAAGAAAGGAAAGAAGGAAGGAAGGAAGGAAGGAAGGAAGGAAGGAAGGAAGGAAGGAAGGAAGGAAAGAAAGAAAGAAAGAAAGAAAGAAAGAAAGAAAGAAAGAAAGAAAGAAAGAAAGAGGCCCATTAGATCAATGCACATTTATGCTGATGGGATAGTGACAGACTGGCCCAGAAGATCTTAGGATCAACAGGCATTCTCACTCATTGCTGGTGAAAGTATAATTTGGTCTAATTGTTACAGAATATCTTTTTATACCACCTGTCAAAGGATTTATTAATACACAAATAAAGGTACCATTGCAACCACAATTAGTGCAACCGAAACTGAGCACCAACTCTGTGCCAGGCATTTGGACTAAGTGCTTTACCTGTGTTATGGTATTTAATCCTCCCAAAAGAACCAAAGAGAGAGAGATAAAGAAAGGATCCCACTGGGCTTTTTATTGGTCAGATTAATTTTCATATTGCTATTCACTTGTATAGTCATTATTGTAGAAGAGACATTGGTAAACAGAAGAAAGATATGTATATATATTCAGAGAGAGAGTAGAGAGGTACATTCTCTTTCACCTATCTAAGGATGCTTAGGAGAGCAGGGACTAAACTTATTTATCTTCTGCTTGAAACATTCTTGAAAATAGTTCTAATATTGGAATGTCCAAAGACAGACTGGAGTTTTAAAAGGCTTTTCCCCTAATCTTGCCATGATAAAAATTTTGTCCTTGGCAGAATACTGACACACAATAATCAAACATATTTTCTAAATTTTACTTTGGAGGCTAAAGATAATTTAAGATGATGCATTTAGAAGAAAGCACAGATGCTATATAATGGCTTCATTTCTGAGTTTGCAGGGACAGGTATTTAATGATTTTATCTTTAACTTCTTAGACCCCTTCTTTCAAAAAAGGAAAATAACAGCTCTGTTTGGAAATACATCTGCGATTCTATGCCCAAAGATCACCAATTTGTTGTTTCATAATATATAGAGGTAAGACAACTGTATTTCACAACTATAGGCAAATTTGATCATATGTCTCTAGAAAAAAACCTCATACTCTGGTCTTTCTAAAATTCTGCAGTATCTCCCTCCCTTCATGAAGTAATTGTCTCATCTCTCCGTGCTGAAGTCTATGGAAACGTTACTGCTTAAGTCAGTTTTTCTAGTCTTTTTGACCTGTAATATCCATCTCCCATTCTTTTCTTTATAACAATTGTCTGCCAAGCCTAGTCATATTTATCAGCGATAGAACTTTACTTGTGTAACATGTAGCACAACTAACAAAGTGCAGTGTAAAGGATGGGAACGAGACTCAGGTTCTAATATCTTGTTTTTAGTTCCAGCTCTGTCTCTAAACAGCTGTGTGACCTTATAGAGATCACTTCTCATCTTTTTCACATATATAAAATGAGAGCATTAGACTAGGTAACCTCTAAAATCTGCTCAAGACCCCTTTTTCAGACGCCTTTTTAACAGTATGTTTAGTGTGGTATTTACTATTACTTAAAGTGCATAGTTCATGCACTAATTCACTCTTTCTACTAAAGTAATAATGTAACTAGATAAGTGGTTACAGAACCAATTTTAACTTTTAGGGAGTCTTCACTAATGATATTGATTATTGTGTATGAATTAACTAGGTAAATAGTTCTTTGTATCCTATGTTGTATATATAAATATATGATATATAAGATGATAGATTGATCGAATCTTATAGTAATATATCAAAATATTAATTTGTAGCTTGGTATTCCATCTTCTAACAAGTAAACTAAAGGTATACAGATGGAAAACATAATGCAGAAATACTGGAATTACACATGCAAACATGTCTGTAAAAAGTAGTCATCTGGTTACCTGTCTCAGTTCTCCATGTTCTCTCATTCAGGTAGGTATTACAGGTGTTATGCACAAAATGATGGCTGCACATACTTTTTCATTCTTGTTAATTGACTAATTAGTTAATTATTTTAAGGTATATTCAACTTATATTTGAATCCTAGCCTATACAAATGCCTCCTTTAAGTACATAGCTCAAGCAAAATTCTTAAGTTGAAAAAATCAGATATTACATCTAGTAAAGATATGATAGGAATAATAAAATTTCAGAGGCTGCCATCTACTATTCCCCTAAAAAAACTTGGCTGCCATGCAACCAGACCCAACAAGGTGGCAATATTCATAGTAGTTATTTATAAAGGAAGTAGGCCATTCTAGGATTAAATAAATTGACAAAAATTATTCTAACATTTTATTAAGATTGAAAAAACAAACCCCACAAACCTTTAAAGTCTGTTAAAGCTCTTAGATGGTAAGGTACCAAAAATATAACTTTGTTAATGTGGCAGGAAAAACTGAACATTCACCTGATGACTAATTCTGCTTCATTTGTTTACTGGGGGGATAATACGAGTGGTTGCAGCATTTTTATGTTTACTGCTCAAAAGCAGATGCTAGTATCTGCTAAGCAGATTTTCCATGATCTTGCATAGAATGAAAAAGTGGAATAGACTATACAACTAATGGGAATGATTATAACAATAATAATACGTGTCTCAGAAGCTTGTTGTAACAATTAGATAATTTCTGTAAAACATTTAAAACAACATTCGGCCATAGTTAATATTATAGAAGTTTTAGTCATTGGTTGTTATGTTTTTGTGTGATTGTTGTATACAATTCGTCATGCCAAATGGAGATATTTCTGCAGATTTTTATTTTGCTATGCAGGGTGGCATTGTAACTTTGCAGTATAATTTTTGTGGGTCCTAGCAACTTTTGACTTCGTGAACCCCCTCCTTAAATAATTAAAAATTATATTTTATAACTATCTTGGTATAAATATAAATATATTAGTATTAAATACTAAATTTTTTGACCTAAAAGTTTTCACAGGGCCCCTAAAAGTAATGTGGGCCACAGGCACTGTGCTTTTTGTGCTTTATGGTGAAGTTGGCCTGTGAATATCAGAATCTTAGTGAACTTGGAGTATATGGAAGAGAAGAGTTGTCAAATTTATAGATGATAATAAATCTTTTCACTGTAACTATAATTTGTTTTATTAAATTAATGAGAACATTTTATAATGCATCAATTACTATAAAAATAACTTAATCAAAAATATAAATTTAGCATCTGTTCACCACTCAGTGCTTTTCCCTCTGAGTATCCATGTTCACTATATATTTGGAAGATGAACAATATGCTTCAGATAATTTTGAAATGAAAACAACATACACAAGTATTCTTAAATAGCAATCCAAATGTTCTTGGTTTATGTTCAAAGGTTTTCTGCCAAGTCAGCAATTAAAATGCAAATCCACGGCTCAAGGATAGCATATAAATTTATGATCCATTCCTATGGACAAACCCTTTAGTTCTTTCATCCATTTGCTACAAGGAGATCATCTTGTTGTGAGTTTTCTTTACCACCTGCATCTTCTGGTCACAGTGAAATGGAATTATAAAATTATAAATGTCCTACTATCATTTTAAGTTAAGTCAATCTAGTGGAGTGAATCTTTTCTAAACTGTTCTAAAAAAAAGATTGTCCCTTATCAAGTATATCTTTATTAGGGCCTAATCTCTTTACCCCCATTCAATGGCACTAAACCCTTTTATAGTGGCTCTTCCTTAAAGTTAACTTTGCTACAACCTAGGGCATATACCCTTGGCAAGTTATGCATTTTTATTTGCACATCTCTGTCTGTATATCCCATTAATAGTTCTAACATGTGCCAAAATAATAGTCTATTCTTACAATAAGGAAGGAAAGTCATTCCAGTTCAACATTAATCTTCAAAAGGAAGCCTTACTATTGGGACATAAATGTTTCATCCTTTCTTTCAAAAAACCCTGGGTCAGCTACTCTGCAGGCAAGCATGGCCATATGTGGGCTAAGAAAAAACAATTTTGTTTGGAAATTACCAAGATATCTCTTTAATGACAGCTAGCACAGGACTTTGCCTCTTTTCTTTCCTTTTCTTCTTCCTACTCTCTGGAATGCAGATGTGACATCTATAGCTTAATTAGCCATCATGATTATGAGGTGAAAGCCATGTGTTGAATTTGGCAGAGAACTTGGTAAAAGGAGCTTGTGTCTCTGATGAAGAAATAGCAAAGCAGCTCTGTAATACTGACTATTTGAGAAATAAAGAATCTTCTCGCTTGTTTAAACGATTTTTATGTCAGGTTTTCTTTTACTTAGAGCTGAATCTAATTCTAAACTATATAGATGTTATGCTTGAAAATGAGTGAATATTATTAAAAGAACAAGAGAGTGAAAACCTCAGATATCCAAGAAAACTTTCACACAGGAGTCATGCCCCCAACACACGTATGCGTGTCCATACACACACAGAATGGTGAGTCTCATAATTATGACAATCACACTGCTTACTGAGCTCTTAACTCACTAATTATGACTCATTTACTTATGTTCGCGCTGACATTTGCCTGTTTCTTTCTTTTACCAGACAGTAAAAAGCGTTAATAAGAAAACAAGATGAAATAATAGTAACAGGTAAGACTAAGTAATACATCTTGCATTAACCAGTCAATACATCTTCAACCCTTTTACTTGCACTGGCAATTCAGCAAGAGCCAATAGCAATAGTAGAAGCCACGTAAGAGCTACACTTTCTAATAGCAGTGCTCAATTATCATTAACTTGCAAAAGCAAAAGAAAAATAGATCTTAACTCTCTATGTAGTTTTTCCAAGATTAGGTTTTGAAGGAAACATTTCTTACTTCAACATATATTGTTTTGAATTCATTAAAGAAGAAACTAAAGGAAATGCTTAAATCAATGTCACCATCACAGAAAACTTTCTATGACTTGTTCTCAACACTTATTTTTAGAGGTCATTAGCAGGGACACCAGAAACGTATGGCTGCATAAAGAAGTACTTCCAATCATCCATCATCCAAGTCACATGGAATATTCAATTTAATCATGAACTCATCAATCACTAAATAGCTAGACTGAAAAGTATAAGTGCCTGAAAGATTTTAGTCAGTGGGCTGGTACATTTTACATTTCTAGTTGTTCTCTATGTGAAAACTTATTTATTTTTGTTTTCAATAGCACCATGATATAGTAACAGGATTGGGATATTCTAGTTAAATGATTTGCCTTTTTGGTGACTGTTCCACTTTTACAACAAAATTACCTAGAGAGAGGATACCCCATGCAGAAGCCCGTGATACCTATGTGTAGAGACCTTTTTTGTGATGTGCGTGCCAGCCTTAGTATCTCAATTATGCATCTTTAGAGATATAGAACTTTACTAAGCACACTGCTAAAATATAGTAACAAGAACTGATCTACCCAACATAGCAGCTACTAGCCACATGTAACCATTTAAATTTAAAATAGCTAATATTAAATAATATTAAAAATTCAATTCCTTATTCACCCCAGCCACATTCCAAATGCTCAATAGCTACATGTAGTTAGTGGCTATTGTTCTGAACAGAACAAATGTAGAATATTTCCATCGCCACAGAAAGTTCTACTGGAAAGTGCTAAACTAGATTGTCACATATTAATACTCTCTGAAGGAGTACCAATTTAGAAATTCAAAGTTAATGTTATTTATAATGACTTTTACTCAAAAGAACAAACATAAAATCCAGAAAAAGTTCTCTAAAGTATTTCAGTTACATCACCTGAGACTTGAAAATTGATGAGAAATAATTGCCATTCACAAAACAGAAGTAGATTTTCACAGAAGTTAAATATAATGGACATTTACATAAGTAAAAATGGTTTAAAAAATCAAGTTTCTGAAAAATAATAATGCAGGGATTTTTTAAAAAATCTGATTTGAAAGCAACACCATGGAAATATGTAGAGTCAGAGGTTTCAAGTAATAAAAAGAGCAAAGGAATCATGCCTCCTTTTCATATCAAAATTGCGATTCTTAAAAAAAATAGATTAAAAAATTCTTAGAAAATAATTGCTAAATGGATGAAAGGCTTAGTGTGTGGGCATTCTAGTTGTTTATTCTTGGCTTTTTAAAACTGATGTCTCATTTCCAGGCCTGGCTCTGGTTCCTTCCACCCTAGCCAACAGATCCAAAGACTATTTCAAATGTTTGATTCTTCATTTCTCTAAGCATTGGAAAATTGCTTCTTTCAGCAACTATATAGTACAGTATTGCATTTAAAGTGTCCTTCCAAATTGATGTGATAAGTAGCACCCAAATAATTAGGATGGCTATAAAGAATTTATTCTTAGATCGTTTTACTATGGACTAAAAAGGCTTTCTCAAATAAACACTAACCACTCCCCTGTGATTGCACTATAGGCACATATTGAGTTCGTTTTTTTTTAAAAATGAAAGATAATGTGAAACTAATTATTAGCACTAAGTCTTTCTCAGGAGAATTATTTGAAATAGAAAATTCATTTTTTAAGAGATTAAATTGAAATAGAGATTTCCTCTCTCCACGGTCCTAGGAATTAAACTTAATAAGATCCAGCACTTAGAATCTTTGTGAAAATTTGTACGACAAAAGCCACAATTAGAAATATGACCTCAAGTACTTCAGTTGGAAAGCATGGTATGTAAAAACACAGCTTTCCAAAGTTGGAAGAAATGTCAAGCACAAATGCAACACTTAAATTTCTTATATACCATACATGAATGCAATCCTGACCCTGCAGAAAAGAGACTGAATGACTATATCTAAATATTCCAGCAATAAAAAGAGATATACTAACCTTTTTGATGTTGAAAACAGATTTAAATTTTAATGTTATACATTAGAAAAGTACTCAAATTGTAGATTATACTCAAGTATTCAGTGTTTACGTCAAAAATCCCTGTTAACATTTGCTGAGGGACTCCAGCCCAACTGTTTTGAGTCCTTTCTTGGGAAATAATTTATAGCCACCTAGAATTGTCAGGATGTCCCAACTCAAAATGGCAAGGCTGTACAGAGGCACTCAACAGTAAATGTTCCAGAGTCAGACTGCATTTGAATTTGAATTTCAGCTTCCCCTACATTTGGACCATGAGTTTGCATTACTTCATCTGCAAAATATTGATAAAAACTGTTTGTCCATCTGGAATGTTCTTCTAATTCTCCATCTCTATTCCTCTTGATTGCCCATATTCATCCTTAAATATTAATAGTTTATTCAGGACTTAGCATTAGCAAGCCTTCTATGACATTCCTCACTAGATCAGGTATCCCTCCCTGAACTCCATAATTTCCTGACATAACTTTATTACCATACTCTTTGCATTGTAATGTATAATTTGTGTGTGTATGTGTGTGAGAGAGACACTACCCTATGGCATATTCTCTGAATGCAGAAAATATGCCTTATTAATTTTTGTATCCTTAACACTTAGCAAGAGCACGGCCCAGTGTAGGCACTCAAATATTTACTGAATAAAAGAAAGACAAGAATCTTGATATTTTCTAATAGCTATTGAAACAGAACATTATAATATTCTTTCTTGCAGGCAAAGCTGAACTAAACTGATGTTTTATTGAATTTGCTTCCTTGGCATCAATATGAATTCTTAGTGCTACATATTGAAAATCATTATCTACAAGTCAAGATAATTCCCCTTTATAAATAGAATACTGTGTATTTTTATCAAAACTAACATAAAGCTCCACAAAAGAATGTATTCAATGCCCAGAATATTAGAACAAATTAAGTTAGATACAGGTCCTGATCTCTAAGAGATTATAAGAGAGAGCACAAGATATATAAACATAGATACATGGCAAATATATTGTTTATATATATGTGTGTCTGTATGTGTGTGTGTGTATATATATATATATATAAAACAAATGACCCTCCACGTCCCCCAATAAAAAAAATAAAGAAAGAAAGAAAAATAAAATAAAAAAAAAAACAAATGTAGAGAAGGTAAATATACAATAATAATCTAAAGTGTTTACCTAACAAGCATATTTTTCTTGCAAATCTTTATCATATTAATGATTTTTAAAAATTCTGTCATTATAGGAATAGTTTTAAATCCAGTCTTAATTAATGTTCAGTAAACTCTGAAACCATTCTAAGATGGTTGCTACAACCTATGTCTGTTCTCTCTAAATTTTAAGTTAGATAAAAATGTCTTTCTAAAGATATATTTTGTAATCATAACTTTTTATGATATATGACACTAATTATAATCAAATCTAGTAATTCTATAAATGGAAGACATTATAATAAATAAAATTAATTCTAGAAGAAAAAAATTAGGTTAAAAATATTGTTTGCCCATTTATCAAGGGTAAGCTGACATTGTTTTCAGACTTAATATATATGTCCATTATTGCTGACATGATCAGTAAGAAAGTCAGATAAGAATCTATAACTAACTTCTTGTATTCAATATAAACTCCACTTGTGAAGTAGTGACATAATCAGTCCTCCCTGCTATAATGAATATACATTTTATCCAATCACATACTATTCCAGTGATGCTGGATAACTTCAAACAGAAGATGTTATAAAACATCTTACATGATTTTTTTTTCTGCAATAAGACAAAATAAATAAGACTCCAAGATCTACTCACCTTTTCACTAAACTATTTTAAAATGGCTGTGCTGAGAATTGTTTTTTCATCCTTGAATGACTTAAATTAGGAATCTTAAACTTGGCAAATCACAAATCAACACATGACTAGAATACTCTATTATGATAGTCTATAAATATACTTCAAGAGCAGATTTAGTTTTGTCATTGCTGATCATGACATACTTTGAACCAAGCCTTTTCTACAGAGTTTCTACCTCCAGAATGACAGTTGACATTACAAATACTAATTTTTTGACAAATATAAAAACTTGCTGAGCCTGTATTTCTGCAGAGAATGCATGCTTTGGAGATAGAACATTTCAATAATTTTTGAGTCACATTTGTTTATCTGTGAAATAAAGGTAACACCTCTGTTATAGATTCACATGTCATCAAAGACAATGTATGTAAAGCAGAGCTGAGTACAGTGCAGACAGATTCTAGGTAATTACTCATTAAACGAGAGCTTCTGTGATGATGATCATGATAATAATGATGATGATGGCGATGACAACTGCCATTTCATCTCTTCAAATGAATTTGACCAAAGAGAAAAAGGAAAGCTGCATGTCTCTGACCCTTTTCCTCTAACCATCCCAATTGTCTTAATAGGCTCATTACTAATGAACCTCCTGGAAAGTGAAGAGAAAATCATCAGAAACCTGAATAAACTGCAGCCTCTGGTCAAACTAAACCAGGATAATCCATGGGTGCCAGAACAATTCAAATAGCATTTGTAATACACTCTTCCTTTTCTTCTTCCCTACTGGATTTTAAATGTTTTGTTTCACCAGGTGGATACTTTCAGGTACAATGATCTGAATAAACACTTCCATTGACGAGGAGACTCCTTTATAGCTTTTCCAGAAGAATATTGTCTATTGTGCGTTTCATTTCATTTTTATAATATAATTAAACAGACTAATTTAGACATCTAGGCCATGTAGCTAGGTAACACAAAAACAATGCATTTTTATTAGCTCATAGAATGAAATTTAACAGGAATTTTAAAAAAAATCTGGTAGAGTTTATCTTCAAGTAAGATAAATCAACAGCATAAGGAAATGGGAGAAATAAAAAGTTTTAAAGCATTCCCAGTAAAAATAAAAGACCACAAGATTGATACAAGTCAATGTACTTAGGATTTGTTCAGAGATATATGGCGTTGGTGTCATGGTAAGGGATGATTCCACTGTACTCTCTTCTGGTTAGATCAGCTTCAGAGAACATGAAATCAAGTTAATGAGAGGGTCAAAAAATCATATTATACAGCAAAAGTTGGAATGACTTAGGGAAGTTAACCTCAGCAAGGAAAAGCCTAAGGAGAAAAATGATAGCTTTTTTCAAGTACCACCCTGGAAAGAATGTGAAAATGACAACATTTTCAGTTTAACCTCATAATACTTAATTTGAATAAATGGTTGAGGTAGAAATCGTATATTTCAGCTCAACTTTTTAAAAGCTTAATAAAAATTTGAGCTGTGCTGCAAGGAAATGGGTTGCCTTAAGATTCCAATTACACGGCATATTTGAAAAGTTCATAGAAGGTCATATAAATGTAGAGAATGTAGTAGAAGGAGAGACTTTAAATGGGGAGAAGTTTGAATGAGGTGGCCTGAAAGGAAACTTTTAATTTCAAGAATCTGTGCTTCTATTAATATAAAAAACTATCCATTTGAAGAATCTTACTTAAATGTCTGTATCTATGAAACACGTCTCTAAATCTGTGTCAGCACCATAAACAGTAATGACTTACCAACAAGATGAAATCAAAAAAGCGTTGGATAATAGTGCAAATGAATGAAAGTTAATTAGGACAAAGAGAACATGGGCACTAACAAAATTTAGAATATTTAAATAAGCTATAAGTAATATTTAAATTAATTTAAATCAATTTCTTATCATGTAAATGTCTGTCAAAATACAATTACAACATTTGCAGTGGTTAGTCATTTAATATATTTCAATGTAATTATCTATAAAATGACAGATTTATAGTAGAACTAATATATAATGTTCTCAATGGTAATAATGCATTATTTATCAATTTGTGCATCATTTAAACTAAATCAGATACAGGGAATCTTAAACCATTTAGGAAAAATACTGAGTATTTATGTGTTAGCAAAAAAAAAAAAAAGAGAGAGAGGGTGAGAGGGAAAAAAACAACAGATGTAGACACTGGCTCAAAATTTAGTTTAGATGCATCCTAGCATTTTTTCCCCATTTGCTAGAACAGGTCTAAAAGAAAGAAAGGAGGCTCTGGTAGAAGGAAAATCATGTTCAAATGTCCTTATAATTTTGTATGTTCCCTGGACTCTAACTTGACTACAACAATTGATGGGTGACATTTGTCCTTTTCAACTCAAGCAAGCAGTTGGTCATTTCAGAGCACTAAATAGTTCCTCACAAATTTTATACCATACAAACATAAATATATTTTTAAATTGAATTCAGGCTCTGTAGAATCAGCCAGTGATGACAGCCAAAATTTAAAGTCACAGTTCTTTGGTTTAAAATCCCAGAACTGCACACAACTTAATCGCTCACATTTGTATCTTTTCCTGATAGTGCCAAGTATATTGCTGGCACATTGGAATAGTCGATAAATCGAGTTAACTGAAATCTGGATCCTGTGTTTACTTGTGCAGTTTTGTATATGACTGTGCATTTGTTTTTCTGTATTTCTGGGCATCATAATTTGTACCTACCAAACAATAATGTTCAGGTTGTTCAATGATACATAACATCTAATTTACAAGAATTTCACAAATTATTAATACATAATCTTAAAATGATGGTGAGAGATAGTTATAGAGAACAGTACTACAGAGATAAAGTAATGTTATGTCATATATCACAGACTACATAAGGGGTTCAAATGTTAAGATTCAAATGTCATCTAATGCAATCTATTCCATTCTCCTGCTAGAATTGTATTTGTCTACCTCCACAAATGGATTGAATTTTTATATACTCAGAAGGACTTTTTTATTTATTCTTTCACTTATTCCATGAATATTTATTGATCATTTATGATGGACAAAACATTTTTAAAAAGTGAAAATACAAATACAAGAACAAATATAATTTATAAATGAAGAGATTATTATTTGTGCTACAGGAAATTACTTTCACATCCATTCACAGTAGAATTTGTTAAGATTAAAAAAATGACAAGTGATTCCAGATTTTTGTTCAGTCAATATTCAACAAATATTTGAGTGCCAAATAAATCTACTAACTGTGCCCAGAATATACTTTCAATTTTTATTCTGCTGAAACTTTCCTTATGTCAGATAAAGAAATTCTCCTCTATCCGCCCCACACCCATGGCTGACAGCACTAATTGATCATGGCACCCATTCCTGGTGACCCTGGATATGCCTGAGAATTCTTCTCATCAGTCACATCAGGAAGCATACAAATTCTAATAGAGTTGGCATAATATATATATATATATGTATGTATGTATGTATATATGTATTCCCAGATATGTGTAGCTCTTAATGCGTGGGATATTGAGAAATGTGCTAGCTAGACAATATTCTATGTATAATGGCTTTGCATTAGATTTGGAAAAATTCTCCATATGGCCATTTCTTCTGTTGATTGTCCATAAAAGCCTAGGACATAATATTTCCTGTTGACATAAATCTGGAAATTCTTATCTGAAGCTATTATAATAAGAATGGTCCAAGACAGACACGTATAGCTATGAGCCAATAGCACAGAGATGAGAGAAGTAGCACAGAAATGTAGGGGATTTCTTTCAATGGTTGAAGAGAATGAATAAGTGTTTTGAAAATAGTTTCACAGAGGAATGAATCAGCATTTCAAAACAGTCTCAAAATTCTAAAAGTTTATTTCATATGCAGTTCTTTTAATGTATGTTATGCTGAAGACTTTGCATCTGTGGGCATTTTATTTCTGCATGTAGATATTTGTGTGTCAGAGGATGTGTAGCTGAAGGAGAACTAGAAAGTATTACGAGTGATATAAATTCCTAAAATTGAGTGGACCTTTAACTCTACAGTAAAAGGAAAAAAATCTTTATTCCGTATCTGGGATTCACACAGCAATGTTCTAATAAGCATTGGTATAAAACCTGTGAAGGAGATTTCAACTAAAGTTTGAGGTTCTTTGAAGAGAGAACTCAGTCAGCAGGCATATGGAGGCACCTCAAACACAACAAGGTTCCAGATACAGCATTGTAAAATCATGGATTTTTTTTTTTTCTTATTTGGTTCCTAGGGATAATACAAATAAAGAGAAATATAATATGAACTTATAAACAACCCATTAAAATTTAATTGTATGTGTTGCTCTTCAATAAAATAGATTCTTCTAAATCACCTAAAATAAGGCAAACAAGAACCATAGGTCGAATCAAAATAGATCTTGGATTAACAGTTGCAAGCTATTTTGTTTTTAATATTTTAGATTTAAATTGCAGGTCAGAACTTCCAAACATGGTGTGTATGGTATTTGACTGATGTTTATGTCTGGCCTAAGGTGCAGGGAAAGGACAGCTGCTGTTCTTGGCAAGCCCACTGATCCTTTCTGCAGGAAGATAAGAGGACTTGTTTATTTTGTGGATCAAAGTTCAGATCCTTGCTAGAAGCATAAGGTGCTTCTACTGGGATAACTGATCAGGGACATGAGATTGAAATTTTTGTTGAACCTTCTCTGATATTCTCCCAGAAAAACTCCATATATCAAATCTCAGACACTTCTTAGACCATGTTCTTTTTTTTTTTTTTTTTTGCTCTAGCTTCTTATATTAACTAAAAAAGTTTGCTTGATTTTTTTGTTAGCTCTGGCAGTTTGAACTTAAACATGTTTTTAGTGGAATGGTCTTATTTTGGTTTCATTTTATATGGTTCCATTTTTATTGAGTAATTATCTTATTTTTATTTATACCTCCTGTCAATGCGAATCAAAATATGTCAAAACAGTCAATTCACAGCTTGAAAAAATAACACAGCTTATGTGCATGGAGTGGTGCCTGCTACAGAATAGGGGCCTAGTAAATATATACTCTTTTCCTTGCTCCATTATAAGAATCAGATAATGTCCTTACACCTCTCCCTGTCTCTCCTTTTCCTTCCTTCCCTCTTCCTCCCCATCCCTCCCTGTCTTCCCTCTTCCCTTTCCCCACATATACTCCATTCAGGAAGAGAAGCATTACAAAGCATTTATAAGACTCCCTTCCTTACTTATCTGACTTGGGATAAACCTGCATCATTTAACTAACTTCAATTCAAAGCAAGATTTCAAAACATGATGTCAGGCCTCCTGAAGTAACATTTCAGTTTTCATTACATTGTATTTATCAGGACTTCTATAATTGGATTATACCTTTTGACTATGGCTCTCCTCTTTTTACCAAACCTGATGCTCAAAAATCCTGTAACCATAGCTAATCAGACAGCATCCTCCAAGGAAAGAAATGAATTTCAATTCCTGGACATATTAATCTTCCATCAGCCTTTCAAAAGACAGTTCTCATTGTACCTGGACTTCATGAAAAAAACGTTCATTGTATACTTCCATATATCTACCAGGAGAGAACATGAAGTCATTTTGGACAAGCTAACATCCATGAAAAGCCAATTAAAAATCTCAACATCAAATCAGCCATTCAGTGGAGTTTTATTAATACATAAAACTTCCCCTGTGCGCAATGATAATCTAAGAATCCATCAGTAATTTGTTTTCTATCTTTAGGTCCTGCACATTTGAAATCCCTTACATGTGATTAAAAATTATCTTCTTTGGAACATAAATCCTTTCAAATCAACTTTCTCCTTATACAAAAGAAAAAAAGAGTAAAAGAAAAAAAATTTATAAATTTACCCAAAGAGATTCCTAGTCTCATGAGATTTAAAATATCTTCATACTTTGTGTTATCTTATTGTTTTATAAGCTTCTCCCTTTCTCAGAGGTTTCTTCAATCTAACTCTATCTTCTTTATTTTTATTATGATCCATTGGTCCATTATCTTGTGTCTCCGCTAAGGTAAATTCAGCCCACCTATCCCTGACCATGTTAGGAAATCAGAAACTTTAAAAGCTCACAATGTTATTAGAAATTCCCCAAAAGAAACGGTTGTATTTTCTTTAGGCCAGCTGGTCTCTAGAACGCTAGAACTAGTGGTTGTTATCCCTGAAACATCATTCATTAGCATATGATAGCATATGGCTTTTGCAATAAGATACCAGTTTATAACCTATGTTCAAGACTTCTGAATTTCTATCTATATCCAATAAATAAAACCAAATACTAGCACTTTACCTACTTTTTCCAGATCACAGTTTTAAATGGTTTGTTTCGACCTTTTTTCAGACTTCCAGCTCAGGTCAACATATGATGACAATATTAGAGATACCCTGAGCACGCATTCTTCCAGATCAGTGGTTCTTCAGTTTTATGTGAGAAGAGAAAATACTGATGTCATGGTTCTCACCCCCAGAAACTATTTAAATTGTTTTAGGTGAATCCTCAGAATATTCATTTTTTTTTTCTTTTTTATTGGGGGAAAACTACAAAGCATTTACAGTATAATGTTTACAGTCACAATTTATAGTGAGCTGATTTCCCAAAATATATTACCACTCAAGTTGACTTATTTTGTTACATTTAAAAATCTACTC
>CAUYRT010106286.1:0-11271 GCA_963574885.1 Lepilemur ruficaudatus
ACATGAAGAGCTGATGAAAGGATATACATTCATTTTTTCCTAAAGATCACTTTTAAAGTAGCAATTGCAATACAATGTGCTATTATACTGAAATAATTTCCAAATATGTATTATTTTAAGTGAAATTAGTGAAAGATAACATATTATTCATTGATTATTTGGATATTCATTATTTGGATCATTCATTATTTGGATATTATCCCTTCTTAAAATAAATCACTGTGCTCTATCTTATTAAAAATGTGGATAAAAATCCTTACTGAGTGTTATTACCACAGGATCTATAGGATTTCCTACTGCTAATCTCCTTGTTCTTAGGTAATTCTGTACTCATTTGGCTAACATTTTTTAAGTTTCTTCAAATGTAGAAATATCAAAATTGGAGGCAGACAAAAGCTCAAAAACTGCTGATGCCTTGCAAAGTTTCACCAATATGAAAATCAACCAAAATCAAATTCCTACACTTAAGACAGCTCTGGTTTTCTCTTTTGAGGACATCAAATATAGAATGACTTGCTCAGTCACATCTACAGTAAATAATAAATATGTTATTTTCATTTGTTCACTAAATTATGAGCAATGAGTTATCCCACAGACATGAATGTTGTTCAAGCCAATTCAATGCAACTATTTGTATTATTCCTTGGAGAATGTGTAGAGTGTAAGTAGCTGACTTATCTATTCCTTAGTTAAAGAAGGTGTATTCTAAGTATTTGTTTAGTGAGCTGTTGACAGTTTAGATATTGATTGGTATGTTACCTGAAACAAGTGATTATGAAACAATTAAAACTATAGCTATTGTCATTGAAAAAAAAAAGCAATTGGTTTTGTATACTAATGCTATGTTTTGTAACCTCTCTATAGTTGCTTTTTAGTTACAGGGCTTTTTTTCCTCAAAAATCTATTATTTTTATTGATTCATAATAGATTTACATACTTTGAAAGTACATGAAATAATTTAATAAATTCACTTTTTTAAAAAAAATGGGAATGATGAGAAAGGAGAACTACCAGTTAAAGAGGCACATACAAGGACATAGGCTCATGAAAGGGGGGGATATCTTTCAAAAATAATGAGAGAATGATGTGGCAAATATGAGAAATTAAAAAAAATATGAGACTAAGGCTGTGTGTGGTGGCTCACGCCTGTAATCCTAGCACTCTGGGAGGCCGAGGCGGGTGGATCGCTCAAGGTCAGGAGTTCGAGACCAGCCTGAGCAAGAGCGAGACCTTGTCTATACTATAAATAGAAAGAAATTAATTGCCCAACTAAAAATATATAGAAAAATGAGCTGGGCATGGTGGCATGTGCCTGTAGTCCCAGCTGTTCGGGAGGCTGAGGCAGAAGGATCGCTTGAGCCCAGGAGTTTGAGGTTGCTATGAGCTAGGCTGACACCACGGCACTCACTCTAGCCCGGGCAACAGAGTGAGACTCTGTCTCAAAAAAACAAACAAACAAAAAAAAAGAGAGACTAGAGCGAAGTTTCCCAAACTTTTTGGTTTATTTCAGTCTTCACGTCTCAGTAATTTTCTTATGGCACCCCTAGGGTCAAAAGAAATACTTAAAACTTCCATTTATTAAGTAGTTAGTTTCAAATAATATTTAAGTCCCAACAAAGAAAAAATATATTTTTATCTTTTTAATTAAATAACCACAATTACTTGTTTTTGTGATGTGTATCAGCTGAGCACCGAACATTTCTCAAATCTTTGAATCAGATGGACTCGGCCAGCCTCACTTCCTGTTCCACATTCACTTTCATGGAGTACTTGCTTTTCATCAGAGCTGCTGCCAAAATCCTAGCTTCACAAAGACACTACTTCAACAGGACGTATCACCACCTAACGCTAAAACTGTAACCTACCTTTAACAGGTAGTACCTAGTTTTCATTACCCTGAACTCAAAAATTTAAAATAGCCTGTCAAGTCCTCATGATTTTCTTGCGGCACCTAAGGGCACATGAACACTCAGTTTGGAAACCATCAGGCTACTGAATAGGTTGATGTCAAACTTTAAACGACTTTCTATATCAGGAAAGATTTCTGAAATACAATTGTGATATGGGCCTTGACAATGAAGACATAACCAAACAGTAACACCTTTGAACTAAACTTCTGAAAGCAATTTGAAAATATATAGACGAGACAAGCAAATAAATGTTTTCTCCTCGCATTCCTGATGCATAATAAAGTAAACAGAGATTCTTTTATTTCTTACTTCCATTGCACAGTGGCTTCTGGACGAGCCAGACAAATTTAAAGTCTAGCATAAACGCATTTTCACTAGTCTACCTGCATGGTTCAACTAAAATGAGATCTCAATAACATGCACGTTTAAAAATAGAAATGTGTCCAGAAGTGGTCATAGCAACCCAAATGTGAAAACAACCCAAATGTCCATCAAGTGATAAATGGATAAGCTGGTATGAACACACGGTGGAACATTACTCAGTCATGAAAAGAAATCAAGTCTCGATAGATGCTACAGCATGAAAGAACCTCAAAAGCATCATGCTGAATGAAAGAAGCCAGACACAGAAGGTCACATATTGTGTGGTTCTATTCGTATGAGATGTCCAGCCTCAACAAATCCATAGGGATAGAAATTTGCCTGCCAAGGGCTGCAGGGAAAGAGGAATGGGAAGTGACTGCTAGTGAGCATTGACTTTCATCTGGGAGTAATAAAAATATTCTGGGATTAGACAGCAGTAATCATTGTATGACTTTGAGAATATTATAAAAAGTCACTGAATTGTGGTTTTTAAGAAGGCGCATTTTAAGGTATATGAATTATATCCCAAGGGGAAAGAAACAGAGATGGCATCGGTCACCCAAACCTCAATTCCCCACTCCAGCCTTCTCAAAGTCAAGGATTCTGCACTGCTTACATGAGGCCACAGTGAATGTGATTATTTGTCATCCCTCTTGGATATGACAGCTGCTGGGCCAAAAACTTATAGGGGCTTGTATTGTGGGGGATGTCATGAGGGGCCATGACAGGATGCAAGGCATTACCCCACGGCAGGGCTGCCCCGACTGGGTGCTGTCATCGGGCTCCCCTCCCCTGTGGTCACCCCCACAGCCTGCCCAGGACCTCCTCAGTAGTGTGCACAAGCTCACAGCCCTGGAGCTCCAGGAAGCGAAGGGAATAGCCAACAAGACTGACGAAAATCTCTTCTGTTATTTCGGTTTCCTCACTTAGGTATTCTTCTGCAGTTATGTCCAGGGTTACTGCTGGGGGGACCTGGGGGAAGGGTATGTGGGACTTCTCTGTACTAATTTTGCAATTTCCTGTGAATCTATAATTATGTCAAAATAAAAATATTTTTAAAAGGCATATAAATACACATTTGGTTATTTGATTTGAATATGCATTAGACCAGCAGCTGATCACCATTAAAAATGAGATTCTAGAATGCAGTTCTTGTTTGTATTACCAAAGAGCATTCTGGTACATTCCAACACAAGACAGAACCCGTCCTGCACATTTCCTGCTAAGGTTACCCTCAGGTATTTCCTATGCTTGAATAAATTTTGCATTCTCATAGTTCATCCAAGTTATATTGAATTTTACAGTTTTAGAATGTTCTAAGGAAGAATTAAGTTTCAAACACTTTCAGTACTGAAAATACAAGAATGTGGGTCCTACCCACTAGGTGAAAACAGAAAAAAAGTTATATACAGCTGACCCTTGAATATCATAGGGCTTAGGGGTGCTGCCCTCTCATGTAGTCAAAAACCCACGTATAACTTTTGACTCCCCCAAAAGCTTAACTACTGATGGCCTACTGTTGGCTGGAAGCCTTATCGATAACATAAATGGTTGATTAACACATATTTTGTATGTTGTATGTATTATACACTGTATTCCTACAGTAAAGTAAGCTAGAGAAAAGAAAATGCTATTAAGAAAATCAGAAGGAAGAGAAAACATATTTGCTATTCCTTAAGTGGAAGTAGATCATTGTAAGGTCTTCGTTTTCATTGTTTTCACGTTAACTGTAGGCCGAGAAGGAGGAAGAAGAGGAGGGCTTGGTCTTGCTGTCTCAGGGGCGGTAGAGATGGAAGAGGCAGAGGAGGTGGCAGGGGAGGTTGGAGAGGCAGGAGTTACATTCCGTATAACTTTTACTGAAAAATAAAATGGACCCACGCAGTTCAAAGCTGCATTGATCAAGGGTCAACTGTAATAGAAATATTGCAAAAAGTCATGAGAGCAAGGAAAGAAGTGATTGATTCTGCTTTGAAGGGTGAGAAAGAGGTCACGAAATAGGTAATAGTTGACGTGTGGTTTGAGGAATGAGCCAGTGTTTCACGGCAAGAGAAGTGGAATAAAAGAAGCCCAAGAAGTGGAGATCAAAAAGCCAAATGCTCTATCAAAGGTGTTGCTCTATTTTCAAGCTGAATTTATTTTTTAACTGGATTCTGTTTCCTTTTAGAAGTACTTTGCTTCTTGCAAAAGAAGAAAAAGAAAGAAAGAAAGAAACAAAAGAAAAGAAAAGAATCCAACAGAACAGAAGCATTCAAAGAGAAAATCAAAAGTTCTTCCTCTCTTATGTCCCCAGATCTCCCAACCCTATATCCTAGGGATAAATGGTTTCTTGTAATCCAAAAATTTCCTATGTGTAACAGGCACGGGACCACACACAGATAAGATTCTACTTTAAATATACATATAGAAGTATTCAGGTCATCATCTTCACTTTTTTTTTTTTTTTGAGACAGAGTCCTGCTCTGTCACCACAGCTAGAGTGCTGTGGCATCAGCCTAGCTCACAGCAACCTCAAACTCCTGGGCTCAAGCCATCCTCCTGTCTCAGCCTCCCGAGTAGCTGGGACTACAGGCATGTGCCACCATGCCCGGCTAATTTTTTCTAGTTTTTTTCCATTTTTAGTAGAGATGGGGTCTCACTCTTGCTCTGGCTGGTCTCGAACTCCTGAGCTCAAGCAATCCTCCTGCCTCGGACTCCCAGAGTGCTAGGATTACAAATGTGAGCCACTGCGCCCGGCCTTCTTCACTCTTTCTAAAGGTGGCATAGTATTTTTTGAACAGTTGTATCATAATTTACTTAAACAGTCCCTTACTAATTAATCCATCAGAGCTTTTAAGCAGGGACAAACTTAACCAAGCCTCTTTCCAAAGGTAATTCTAGGAAATGTCAAAAGAAAGAGCTTGTTATTCAAAAGGATGTTTTTACAAGTTACAATAAATCATAATGCGGAAATCTTCACCTAATGTATCTCACCCCACACTATAGTTACAAATGACAGTCTAATAACCTAGAATGCAGACTCGAGGGCTCTATTCCTCTTTCTTCCAATTACTTGTAATATTTCAGAAAAGTTCCTTGATATTTTGGGGTCTTTATTGTACCATCTGGGAGAAGAGATAAGAAAGGTTGTTTTATTCATTTGTATTCATTCATAAAGCATTTTTGTTTTTCAGTAAAAAGTAACTATATTGAAAAAAGAAAAGCTACACAATAGCACAAGGTCAGTGTACACAGAACCACCAATCCATGGCAGTGCCTCATTATATACCAGCTGCACCCTGCCTCCCTCCCTCCCGCACATGGAGGAGAAACAAGCTGCCTGCTGAGTTACCACGGCCCCTCCTCGGTGGCTGAGCTGCATTTGCACCACGGCTTGTGGAAGATGATACAGGACGGAAATACGAGGACTTCGTTTATTTCTTTTTATACCTATGTGTTTTTCATCCTTGCTAATGTTTATGTTTTACCCTTAAACTTGCACTTCCCTTCCACTTCTGCCACAGATTTTTATTCAGATATAATATATTTATATATATGAAAGCCTTTTTATTGATTATCCTAAGTGAATGAAAGCTAAAGTTTAAAGATTTTTTTATTCCCTATGAACCTAGGTCTTTAAATTTTTTTAAAGAGTCTTCTAGATTTCAATTATCATTACAAATATTAATAGTACAGCATTGAGGAAAATGATAGACTATATTACATGGAGAGTAAAAAAAGTTGGAAAAGTTCATCTTAATAAATTTTGCTCAGGTCTTTTTCCAATTTGTTCCTATATCCATAGATGAATATGACTGATTGCTAAAATGGCATAAAGCACAGCATTAATTCTATCCCAACTTTTCCTTTTTCTAGATGAAAAGTCTGGAAACACTTACCTAAATAAGTAGACAGGAATGAAGGCATTTTTAGTATAGCAATGTCACTCATTTCCTGAATTATCTCTGGGTTTTATTTCCCAAACTACTACATAGTTATGTATTCTCAGAGCTTATTTTTAAATCATCTATCAGCTGACAACTCAACCAGGTTCTCCTTCAATTTTGTTGTAAGCCAAGAATTGCATATCATCTGACTTAAAACGGAATTGCTAACCACTCAGTAGAGCCTATGACTTTCTTAGGCACATACCAATATTTTAAATGGTCTCTTTGTGTGAAGGTTTTAACACTGAAGGGCAATATTCTATAGTGAAACTTGGGATGAGGGAGAGACACGCCTTTCTTCTGTAAGATAGAAAAGGGGACCATTACCAAAGGCAAATCAGAAAAACACCTGGATCACAGCAACATCTTCAGGCAAATCAATTGATCTACAAGTTGAGGATCTTCAAATTGATTATTTAAAACTCTCCATGCTGGAGGAAGGGCTCCAAGATCACCAAATAGAGGCATTTCATACACACGTCCTCCACTAAGAAGAGCCAAAACAGTGAGCAGACAATCACACTTTGAATAGATCATCCAAAAGAGAACACTGAAATTCAACATAAAAATGACAGGAAATACTTAAAGCAAGAAAGGAGAAGGAAGCAAGGCAGCCTGCTTGGCTGGGATCAGCTGGGATCTGAGAGAGACTTGCCAGTATGGGGAAAGGGTAAGTGGGAGACATTTCCAACGTGGACTCCTGCAGTCCTAGCCATGGAAGAGCCTCTTGATCCTCATGGGCCCTGAAATTAATATAGGGAGTTTCCAGAAAATTGTGTGATGGCATCGCTCCAGGGAGGGAGGTCATGCTGGCTCCTACACACTTCCTGAGACCTAAAGAACTACAGCAAAATGCCATTTTAGAGCCTTGACCTTAAAAGACTGCACACTGTCCTGGAACCCAGAGTTGCCAGGGCTGAGATGCAAGAGAAGCAAGGAAGGTACAAGAGAAACGGAGGTGTGACCAAGGCACAGCCTACTGCAGCACAAACTGAGATGCAAACTCTGCTGGGACTAAGGTAAGAGTGGCATTTGTGTTCCCCACCTGCTGGTGAGCCCACCCTCCCCAAGGGCAAGGCTATCAGATACCAATGACCTCCACACAAGCATTCTGCTGGTGGGCTGGAGATTGCCCTGCCCCTGCCTACTACAGCTGGCACCTGCACACACCATCGCAGGGGCCTGAGGACAAGCACGCCTAAACCAGCTTCACCTGTCCTGGGCTGCAGTATACAGTCTGGGTGCCAGGGATTGCCCAGCCCAGTCCACCAGCATTGGCAAGTGAATATTCCTCCTGAGGGCCTATGATTGGGCCTACCCATTCAGCCACTACCCCCTCAGCTGGACCTACCTGCACACTCCACCTGCAGGCCTAGATACTAACCCACCCAGCCCATTGCAGGCACGGCCAACACTAGTGCACACCACCCAGGCCCCAGAGGGTTGTTCTACCATTTCCACTGCCATCATCCACACCATGCCAACTGACCAAGTGCCAAAAAACACACCCAGCTGCCTGGCTCACCACTCCCACTACCAGTATCAGAGTAAGCCACCCGAAGGCCGAAGAATTGGACAACCTGGACCTAGTAACACCAGTACCAGCATATGCCAGCACCCTCAGTCCCAAAAATAGGTATGTTCATCTGACTGCTGCCACCACTGGGGTCTAAAGTCTGGGATACCTGGAATCCTACTTCCTAGGAAAATGTCACAACAGCCTCCACTAATAACTGCACCTAAAGCTACCAAGGAAATCACTGATAATACTAATGCTATTTACAGCTAAAGAAATCATAAAGAAACTACACTACTGTATGCACCCAGAATCAAAGCCAAAGTACCTTACCCAACCAACACCCTAGAGAAAAAAGTGTTCCCTCCATGAAAGCAAATTCAAAAAATTGTAAGAAGCAACTATTATACTAGATGTACACGTATCAATATAAGGACACAGGAAACATGAAACAGCAAAGAAATGTAACACCACAAAAGGAACATAAATTTCTCCACCAACAGATCCCAATCAAAGGGAAATTCATGGCTGGACATGGTGGCTCATGCCTCTAATCGCAGCCTTTTGGGAAGCCAAGGCAAGAGGATAGCTTGAAGCCAGGAGTTTGAGACCAGCCTATGCAAAAAAGCAAGACCCCATCTCTACAAAAAGAAAAAAAGAAGAAGAATAAAAATTAGCATGGTGTGGTGGCACATGCCGGTAGTCCCAGCTACATGGAAGGCTGAGATAGGAAGATCCCTTGAGCCCAGGATTTTGAGGTGTAGAGAGTTATGATTGTGCCCGTGCACTTTTTCAGCATGGAAGACAGAGTGAGACACTGTCTCTTAAAAAAAAAAATGAAATCCTTTTTAAAAAAATCAAATTATTGAGATCTAGAGGAAGATGGTGGATGAGAAAAACCACCAGCCAGAGTGTCTAAGCAAAAAAGACAGATTTTAGAAGAAAGCAGAAGAAATAAGCAAGCAGACAAGCATACATCAGACAAGGGTCGGAAGGAGGGGTACCTGAGACTACGGGAGACTCCACGGGAGGAGGTTGTGGAGGAGAACTGGAAGGAGAAAGCCCATGAGAAGCTTGGAGACCAGCAACAAGGGTAGGTGGAGCGGCTAACTTTCCCCTCCCTTGTATCTCGGACTGCTGGTGGGCTCCTGGGCGATTGGAGAGACCTGCTAACACCAGCCCAGAGAAAGCTGCTGCCGGTGAGCGGTGAGCCTTTTGTGGACATGGCACCAGGCTCCCAGCTCCCCCGAGACACCTCCCAGCCTACAGACTCAAGCCGATCGGCAGGCGCCATATTGCCTCATTCTCCCCTCACCCCTCCCTATGCGTGGCTGCTGAGAGAGACAATTTAGCCACCACCCGGAGGCATCTCCAGGGAATGGGACCTTTCCATTTGGAGCCCTACAGCAGACTGAGGGGTACTCAGACTGTGAGATCCCTACCCGCCAGCCCTCCCAGGTGCTGCTGGCCCAGTTACTCCAGGAAAACAGGGCAGATCCCGAGGCTGAGAGACATTGACCCAGCTTGGGCACCCTGTGGGTGACTTAGGACCAACATGCTACTTCCTGGTAGGGTCAGGGTTTGAATTCCAGGGCCCAGGGATCAGACCTGTAGACCAGACCCAGTGCACCCAAGTCTTGCATTGCCCTGGGGCAGAGAAGGGATATTTGTGAACGTGCCTACTAATGTGTGTGTGCCTTCAGAGGCGGATCAGGGAGCTTGAGAGGCAAATCTCCTTGCAGGGGAGGGATGTGTCCCTAGCACAGGCTGCTATCCTGGGCAGGGAACCTTCCGGCCCACATCACAGCGAGGGGAGACCCACTGGCATGAGGTCTTGCCTGCTGGCAGAGGCCCAGGAGAAGCCACGGAGCCAGGGAGGGTGGAAAGGAGCAAGACTTACACCAGACTGCAGGTCTCAGACAGCTCCACCACCACACGCAGACTTTCCAGCTGAGTGGGGCCATTTCAGTCCCTCCCTGACAGCTTTGACCAGAAGCAAAGAAAAGACCATTGACCCCTGCTAACAGCAACTGTGGTGCTTGAGGGAAGACTTACCCAACCCAGCTCCACCCAGACTCACTCCCAGACCTGCCCCCACTGAGGTAGAGAATAAGGACACACCTGGAAATCCCAGGGCACCACCCACCACGTGAGGCACTAGAGTGCCTCTCCAGAAGAACAAGAGCTGGTTACAGGACCCAAAAACAACACTGTAGTCTGCTCCTCCCAGCAAGCACCACCTACTGACAGGGAGGTCATTCTGCACACCCTTTTACTGCATCTACTGACTCATTACACGGTGTGGTCAAATCTCACCCACAAACACCACCTACTGGCTCAGAGACTAAACAGGGCATGTCATTATCCAAATGAAAATCTGAAGGCAAGAAGCAACAACTGATCCAGATGGGAAGAAATAAGCAAAAGAACTATGGAAGTATGAAGAATCAAATGGAAAGTGCATCCCCAAAGAGGAAACACTAGCTCTGACCAAAGTCAGAACACTAAAATGACAGAAGAAGAATTTCAAACATGGATTGTAAGAAAACTCAATGACATGCAAGAAAAAATAGATAACCAACACAAAGAAACCATAAAACAAATGCAGGACCTAGAAGAAAAATTCACTAAAGAAATTGAAATATTAAAGAAAAATCAAATCAAAATCCTGGAAATGAAGTATCTATTCAAGGAACTAGAAAACACAGTGGAAAGCCTCAAGAACAGGGTAGATCAAACAGAAGAAAGAATCTCAGAGATTGAAGATAACACCTTCCAACCAAATAAGTCAGTCCCAGAGATAGAGTAGAGAAATAAGAGAAAAGAGCAAAACCTACAAGAAATGTGGGATTATGTGAAGAAACTTAATGTGAGGGTTATGGGGATTCCAGAAGGGGAAGAAGAAAACATGCAAGGGTTGGATAAGCTATTTGAAGATATAATAGAGGAAAATTTCCCAGGCCTTGCCAAAAATCTAGATATCCAAGTACAAGAAGCTCAAAGGACCCCTGGGAGATTCAATGCAAACAGGAAGACACCACGACATACCGTCAATAGGCTGACCAAAATATCAACTAAAGAGGCCCTTCTATGAGCTGTAAGGTGAAAGAAGCAAGTAACATACAAGGGAAAGCCAATTCAAATAACGCCAGACTACTCAACTGAAACCTTACAAGCAAGGAGAGCCTGGAGCCCCATTCTCACTCTTCTAAAATAGAATAATGCCCATCCTATAATCTTGTACCCTGAAAAACTAAGTTTTCTATATGAAGGAGAAATAAAGACATTCTCAGATAAGCAAAGACTGAGAGAATTCACCAGGACAAGTTCAGCCCTCCAAGAAGTACTCAAAACAGTGTTACCCATGGATAACCACAATAAACACTCATGCATGTAAAACTACTCAAAAGCTAAAGATCAAAGGCCAGATACCACAATGGCTCAAGAGAGAAAACAAAGCAACAAAGTTCAACCCAGCAGAATGAACAGAAATCTGCCCCACCTATCAGTTTCTCAATAAATGTGAATGGCTTGAACTCCCCACTCAAGAGACATAGGC
>CAUYRT010106287.1:0-18479 GCA_963574885.1 Lepilemur ruficaudatus
TTTTTTCTATATATTTTTAGTTGGCCAATTTCTTTTCTATTTTTTTTAGTAGAGACAGGGTCTCGCTCTTGCTCAGGCTGGTTTCGAACTCCTGACCTTGAGCGATCCTCCCGCCTCGGCCTCCCAGAGTGCTAGGATTACAGGCGTGAGCCACTGCAACCCAGCCAGTTTGCTGCTTTTTTAAAAATCAAAAATAGTTATATAAATATTTTGGGCTCAAAAAGAAAGGGTTCTAAATGCAATGTAGTATTCTGGATTGGATACTGGCACATATAAAGGGAATTACTAAAAAAAAAACTGGTAAAATGTGAATAAAGTCTAGAGCTTAGTTAATAGTAACTGTTGGTTTTTTAGTTTTGATAAATGCACCACAGCAACATAAGAAGTTAACGGTAGAAGGCATTCACTGGGTAAGGGGTATGTGGGCATTCTCTGTGCTATCTTTGCAACTTTCTCAGTTGTAAAATGAGAATATTGGTAGTACTTAACCTTACTAGGTTGTTATTAGAATTATATGATAGAGTGCACACCAGTATCTTAGTATAGTGCCTGGCAAATAGAGCTCACAAAAAAAGAAACATTTTTATTACTGTTGCTATTTGTATTACCTTTTTAGTCAAAAGAACAACATGCTAGTCTTCAGAAACCCTTGGGAAAAATCCTGTCCATGAGCCTGAAGCATCCCTAATACCACCTCTTTTTTTTTGATAGGAAACAGATGGGATTGACAGATTGTGCTGTTCTTAAGCAAGGCTTGCCAATGTCCATGTGATGTGCCCCCTGTAACAAAAATTGTGCCAACTGCAGTAAGGAGAATTTTGCAGTATCTGAATGTCCTTTGTTGAAGTTTTATGATTTGCTTTGTCTAAAGATTTTTGGTTAAAGATCTCTTTGAGAATTATTTATTTGCTTTTTTGATGCTTGTTTTCTAAAGAGTACAGTGGAAATAAATTAATGTCTGTGAAGCATTTAAAACAGTGCCTGCCACAGAATAAGCTCTATAGAAGTATTTGCTTATTCCTGCCTGCCTCAAATAAGATAAAAGCATATGATTACATGTTACACTTCACCTCTGGTGCAAAAATTAAACTAAATAATAAGAGGTAGGAGGACCCTTAACCCTCTCAGATTAGCCCCTGGTTTTCTCTGCAGAGGCTTTGTTTCAGACCAGTCCTCTCTGCAGTCTGCACCATTGTACTGTGTTGAGACTGCTGAAGATTCTTAACTTTGGGCACAGGGCTGGTGAAAGTTTGAGCAGTATCTGGCATTTGCAATTATAAGGGAATAAAGGGAAAATGAAATTGTTGAATCAGTTTTTCTCTACATTTCTTGTAATTTAAATTTCATTATGATCAAAAAATATCCATGTGTGTTTACTAGGAAGAAGCGATCCTAATTTTGGTAGAACCTAGAGGGACAGCATTGAATTAGCTTTAAAAAAATTGTTATGGGAAGTTTCAGACATACATAAAGGATAGAAATAGCAGTATGTATTGAACCCCCATGTACCTATCACCCAGCTTCAACAATTGCTGACACAGAGCCAATTAAAGGTAGTATTTTTGAGTCTGTGTAAACTCCCATAAGATTATCAGTCTCAGAGCAACCACTTTGTTTTTTGTAATTTTCTTTTGTATGTACAAATTTTACATTTTTAAATAAGAGTACACATTTTTTTTTTTTTTTGGCCGGGTGTGGTGGCTCCCGCTCATAATCAATTGTAGCACTTTGGGAGGCCAAGTCGGGAGCATTGCTTCAGGCCAGGAGTTTGAGACCAGCCTGAGCAAGAGTGAGACCTCATCTCTACAGAAAAATACAAAAGTTATCTGGGTGTGGTAATTTTTTGAGACTACATAATGTTAGCCATATAGAAAAATTGTTTTGTGTTTTTTGTGGCTATATGTTGCCAGTTAAAATCCACATTAATGCATTTGTATCAAGTCTCTTTGAGAGGACATTTCTGAAGAAATGTCCTGCAAGAGTTATCAGACATGTTAGATTTCTCCTAACATGCTTCATAATATAGTATCTCTATTGGTGTCTAGGGAAGTATTGTTAATCCTATTTTTATAAAATCATAAAATGTACCACAAGAAATTTGTTCACTTTGTCTCTTACAGAATTGTAATTCAGTTAGGTGGAATTCGATACTTGTATTAGTACTTACGATGTAACAGCACTAAATATTTAGTTTTGTTTTAAATTTCTTTCAAGAAAAGAGCTTTTCCCTCTGTTACTGTGGTATTTGCATCTGTTCATGAATTTATGATATACTTTGTTACAGTTTGATGCTGACTTAATAGTGGCCATTGCATCCTAATTCTCATCCAACACTGAGTGTAGAATTCATGCTTTTTTTTTTTTTTGAGATAGAGTCTCACTCTGTTACCCGGGCTAGAGTGCCATGGCATCAGCCTAGCTCACAGCAACCTCAAAGTCCTGGGCTCAGGTGATCTTCCTGCCTCAGGCTCCCGAGAAGCTGGGACTACAGGCATGCGCCACCATGCCTGGCCAATTTTTTCTATATATTTTTAGTTGTCTAATTAATTTCTTCCTATTTTTAGTGGAGACAGGGTCTCGCTCTTGCTCAGGCTGATTTTGAACTCCTGACCTTGAGCAATCCTCCCGCCTCGGCCTCCCAGAATGCTAGGATTACAGGCGTGAGCCACCTCACCCGGCCAGAATTCATGCTTTTTATTTATTATTTTATAGTAGGGTTCACTGATGACTTTACTTCTTCAAGGAAACAGTGATATGTTTTCAAAAAATGGGTCTTAATGGCTCACTCACTGTGTTAATGTGGGTGACTGTTTCTTTGGTTTGCAGAGAGAAAAAACTTGAGATATCAATATATTGATATTTATAATGGTTTAGATTTTTATAGATTATAGCTTCTGATTGCTAAAAAAAAGGATTCACTCAAGGAATTTCCCTAGTTGAAATAATAATCATTGAATGGTATTAAATTTTAAGTAATTTTATTTGTATTCATTCAGATAGTTAAAAATGGAAAAGATTCAAACTGCTGGTATATAATGGAAAGTATCTCTTTCACTCCTGTCTCCCATCCTCTTGATTTCTTTTCCTCAAAATTTCTAGTTGTGGTACAATTCCAGAGAATGAATTTCTGTAATGTTGGTCATTTTCTTATTGATTTATAGGATCTTTACTGATGCGTATTAGATGTTCATATTTTTGGGGTACATATGATAATTTGATACATTCATATAATCAAATCAGGGTAATTTGGATATTGTTTTGCTTCATGCTTTTTAAAAATTTAGTTTTTTAAAAAATATACGTTTACACGGTTTAAAGAACTAAATGATTCTGCCAAACCTCGTTAGTTTCTAAGCTCTTCTTCTTGGAGAAATTTCTCCAGAAACAACAACCATTTTGAACTCTTTAACATCTGATTTCTTTGGAATTTATCTTCACTTCTTCCAATAATGTGCTTCGGTTGCTGCTGCCTTTGTTTTTTTTTTTTTTTTTTAGACAGAGTCTCACTCTGTTTGCCCAGGCTAAGAGTGCCATGGTGTCAGCCTAGCTCACAGCAACTTCAAACTCCTGGGCTCAAGCAATCCTTCTGCCTCAGGCTCCCGAGTAGCTGGGACTACAGGCATGTGCCACCATGCCCGGCTAATTTTTTCTATATATTTTTAGTTGGCCAATTAATTTCTTTATACTTTTAGTAGAGATGAGGGTCTTGCTCTTGCTCAGGCTGGTCTTGAACTCCTGAGCTCAAACCATCTGCCCGCCTCGGCCTCCCAGAGTGCTAGGATTACAGGCGTGAGTCACTGCGCCCGGCCCAGTTGCTGCTTCTTGATTTTTCAGTTCCAGGAATTTTCTATTGATCTCCCGTTACAGAAGATGAGATTTAGCTCTTTCACTCCACTATTCCCTCTACATACACGCACACACACAGCAAACAAATACTCTCTCTTAATCTTCATATTCAAGGCAAAGATTACTTACTAAGAAAGTAATTGTTTTAAAGAAAGCATGTTAAAGAGCATTTGGGAAATAATGTTTGGCAGTGATGTAATTGTTTTGTGATTTTTGTTAGGAGGAAAAAGATAATCTATTAACTATCAAATTTGCATTCTTTAAGCACTTGGGAATTTAGGTATAACTTTTAGAGAAATTCACACATGTGCACCAGGATAGTTCAAAACAGCATAGTTTATGATAAAAAGAAAAACAAGTAACCTGAGTGTTAACCGATAGTGGAATGGATAAATGAATTGTGGCACATACATGCAATGGAATACAGTGAATGGGCTACAACTCTGTATCAACGTAGATGAATCTCAGAAGCGCAATGTTGAACAAGAAAAATAAATACTAACACTACGTACTGTACATCAGTGAAAAGTGCCAAACATGTAAAACTAAACAACCGCACATGAATATGGTTAAACCAATAAGGGATACAAATTACAAAATTTAAGATAGTGTCCACCTTAGGTGGGAGAGGGGTACAGTTGGGGAGGGGCTAAATAGGAGATTCAGTGGTCTTGATGATGTTCTATGATATATGATGTTCTGTGATGGTGTAAACTGTGTAGTCTAGGTGCATGGGTGTTTGTTATTTAGCTTTATATGCATATTACATAAACTTGCATGCATGATATTTCATAAAATTTTAAAAGTTAAATCATTACGGGACAGTTGCAATTTTAAAATGAGATCAATTTGGAACTTTTTAAAAAATTTCCAGTTTGCAAAGGAATGCAATTCCTGGTAGCAGCCAACAGGTATGCTGGTGGCAAAAACTCAATCAATTGGCTACTTATTCCCAGGACTTTGAATTTTGAGCAAGTGACTTTCAGAGAGAAAACAGAAGATAGGAGTCACTGCAGTGATGAACAGAAGCAGACAAATAAGGCCGTTCTTGGTGTAACCTTCACTGTGTTTTGCAGCCCAATCTCGGGTGGTTTTGTTTCCTGATGGTTTTCCAAGCTGGGCTTCCAGGCTCTCTTCAATTTTTAGGGTCCTTTATAGCTATCTAATTAAAGAGCCTTCCTTCCTTCCCTCCTTTCTGTATTCTTAAATTAAAAACACATTTGATACTATCTGGCCCCTTGCAAAAGAAAAATAAATTTGGAAATAGAAATTTCTAAACTGTTAAAAAGAAAAAACCTTCTAAATGAGGAGTCCTTGTGGATTTTGAACCTACTTGTTAAAATGTAAAACAGCAGCACTTTAATTGCAAGAACACAAGGAAAGATGATAACCACAGCAAAACTTCTTTCCATAATTGGTAGATGGGATTAAAAAGTGGTTTAATAAATACAATAAACAATTCAATTTCATTTGCATTTATGTATCTTTTTAAGTTGTCTTTTTCAGATGAAATGGCCATTAAAAACAAGAATCTCAATAATACTGTACTTAGAACTAGACTTTCAGATCATGTTATCACAGAATATTAAGCCATCCTGTTCAGAAATAATCAAGCTTTCTTTATTACAGTGGTTTAAATACAAAATATACTGATTGAAAAATAATTTTTATGTATTTTTAATCTTATACTTTCAAGATTTCTTTTTTGTAAAATATGTAATTTAGTAATACAGTATTATATGTAACTCAGAAAAATTATGAATATAAAATTTGTGTATGTTAATTTTTAAGTACATGTATATATTGAGTAGTTCATCAGATTTTTATAAATGGGGGTATGTAATTTTATTGTAAAGTTCAGTAATGGTCATAACTGAAAAAGATATTTTACAAAGATACACAGACCGAAATGTAAGTCAACTGATATAGACCAGTGTTTCTCAAAATGTAATTGTTACGTCACCAGCATGCTTTTTTGATGGTCCCATCTAAGATGTATTGAAAAAAATCTTTGGGTGTGGAGATAGGGCTATGGAATCTGCCTTTTGAGTATATAATAATCGCAGACGTTTTATGGATGTTTACCATGTTTTAGGTACTATTCTAAACACTTTACATTGACTCATTCTTCACAGCAACCCTGTGAAGTATAGATACAGGTGACTAAGAAATTTGCCGAAGATCAGCCAGTTAAAGCATAGGGCTAGTATTGTGTGTAGAAAACATACCAGGTGATGCCTGACTTTTGGGAATCACTGCTCAAGCCTAAGTCGCTTGAAATTGGGAAAGCTTTATTGTATTATACAATAATAGAATATTATTATTGGGTGGGCAGGCAGGGAGCTGGTAATTAAGAGTAGTACTTGACAGTGCTAATGATAAAAGTCTTTGTCAGCCAACACTGGGTAGTTACTTCATGGTTTACAAAACTCAGCAATATGACGTATGTTTTTTGGCACCATATTAAAGGTATGTTTTGTTATTAACAGAATTCAAATAATGAGTATAATTTCCAATTTGATTTACAGTAAAACCTTAATAAGACCAAATGTTTGTAGAATGGAGATTTTTATGTTTTAATCAAAGTTTGGGGTTTTTAGGATCATTAGGGAAAAAAATCTGGATTTCAATACTTGTTTTTGAAAGTCTTTCTAAAGTACATTAGCATACTTTTCTACCTTGTTTTATTGAACATGACAGCTCACCATTCTGAATATTCTCATTGTCCAGTCTGATATAAACTTAGGACTTATCTTATAAATTGAAGTTTTAAAAACTTCTTAACCAAATTTTATTTGTTTTCCTTTGTCCTAGAACAGTGGTCTCAACTTGGCTGCACATATTAATCACCAGAGAGGCTTTTAAAAAATACTTATATCTGGGTCCTATCCCCAGAGATTCTGATTTAATTGGTCTGATGATTCTAATGTACTAGGACTAAGAAACCAAGGAGGATGTAGGGGAGGAAATTTCTTAGTGGTATTTTTATTGTTGTTTCAGTAAAGTAGGATAATACTGAAAAATTTACTTGAGAAACATTTAATGCCTGCAATTTTTTCTTTCAGATTCATTGCTAAACATGGGTGCATTTTTGGATAAACCCAAAACTGAAAAACATAATGCTCATGGTGCTGGGAATGGTTTACGCTATGGCCTGAGCAGCATGCAAGGATGGAGAGTGGAAATGGAAGATGCACACACAGCAGTTGTAGGTATTCCTCATGGCTTGGAAGACTGGTCATTTTTTGCAGTTTATGATGGTCATGCTGGATCCCGAGTGGCAAATTACTGTTCGTCACATTTATTAGAACACATCACTACTAATGAAGACTTTAGGGCAGCTGGAAAATCAGGATCTGCTCTTGAGCTTTCAGTGGAAAATGTCAAGAATGGTATCAGAACTGGCTTTTTGAAAATTGATGAATACATGCGTAACTTTTCAGACCTCAGAAACGGGATGGACAGGAGCGGTTCAACTGCAGTGGGAGTTATGATTTCACCTAAGCATATTTACTTCATCAACTGTGGTGATTCACGTGCTGTTCTGTATAGGAATGGACAAGTCTGCTTTTCTACCCAGGATCACAAACCTTGCAATCCAAGGGAAAAGGAGCGAATCCAAAATGCAGGAGGCAGCGTAATGATACAACGTGTTAATGGTTCATTAGCAGTGTCTCGTGCTCTGGGGGACTATGATTACAAGTGTGTTGATGGCAAGGGCCCAACAGAACAACTTGTTTCTCCAGAGCCTGAGGTTTATGAAATTTTAAGAGCAGAAGAGGATGCATTTATCATCTTGGCTTGTGATGGGATCTGGGATGTTATGAGTAATGAGGAGCTCTGTGAATTTGTTAAATCTAGGCTTGAGGTATCTGATGACCTGGAAAATGTGTGCAATTGGGTAGTGGACACTTGTTTACATAAGGTATGTAAGTTTTTTTGTCATAATTAAAATGCCATACTAATTTTGAAAAAGCATGGTAAGTGAAATTAAGCAAACTTAAATTTTTAAAACTTTTAATTTTTCATAGAGACCTGTATATTTTAAAATACTTTCTTCAGGAATGAAACCATTGTTTTCTTTGCCATCCCATTTGCCCCAGCCTTCTAATTTGAAAAATTAAGCTTAATAAATTTGAGGCATTTGTCATTTAACACATTAACTGCCATGTGAGTTGTATTTAACTCATGTTAGTTTTGAGCCCAAGGCCTCAGGAAGCATATGTAACTCACACGTCTCTTTACCTTGGGAACAGCGTGGTAGGCAGGCAACCCATGCTGCCATGCTGTAGCATACATGTTATGTGATAGGTGGCCCCCAGGGCAAAACCCTGCAGTTGGTTCATGAAAATATTGCTTGTTGATGTTTTTATTGTTACAATTAATGTTGACAATTTAATTGCATATAACTCAGAGAAAACAATAAAAAACAAATTTTTCATTAAATTAGGATCATTTTGTTTACAAAGTTTTTATTCTATTTTCATAATAAAATACCGTGGCCCCAAGGAAAAAAAAATTTTCTAGTGTGGCAGTCATTGTGTTAAATACTTTATGACTAATTGTTACTGTGGCAAAGGCATCTGTACAGAATTGTGACTTATTTCAAATTTTTGACATTGGCAGTGGCCGTCTTATGCCTGATTGTGAGGCAGCTTGATAAAATACGCATATAGTAGAATTCTGTATTACATACACTAAAAGATCAAGAGCTACATAAAATATTAGAAGATGTACCAGAAGCCCAGTCTAAGTAAAATTTAATTCTGAGCCTCCTAACAGCAAAGATAAAAACTGGAATAAAAGTATGAGTTCTATATTTCTCATTGTCTGCTAAAAAACGCTTTTTTCTGGCAATCGAATCTAAAAAGAATTTACATGTGACTTTCTATGTAAGTAATATATGACTTGATGGATAGTATTTTTATAGAAGGTAAAATTCTTTACATATAGATGTATTTATTATTACTAATTAAAAACCACATTAAAAATAAAATGTCTTCTGGCCGGGTGTAGTGGCTCACACCTGTAATCCTAGCACTCTGGGAGGCTGAGGTGGGAGGATCACTTGAGTTCAGGAGTTTGAGACCAGCCTGAGCAAGAGCGAGACCCTGTCTCTACTAAAAATAGAAAAATTAGCCAGGCATCATGGTGCATGCCTGTAGTCCCAGCTACTCGGGAGTCTGAAGCAAAAGGATCGCTGGAGCCCAGGATTTTGAGGTTGCAGTGAGCTACAGTGATGCCAGTGCACTCTACCTAGGGTGACAGAGGAAGATTCTATCTCCAATAAATAAATTTTTAGAAAATGCATATTTTAAAAATGTAAAGAAACTTTTTAAAAAAGTGTTCCTATAGAATACTGAAGTTTATGTTAGATTTATGATTTTCTATGAATCTTCATATAGTAGTAATAGAAAAAAATCCAGAGTAACAGATAATTGGCAATTCCCTTGAATGTCTTTAAAATATTCAGTTGTTTCAAGTGGGTTTTTGACAGTACCTGTACAGAAATCAATTAAAATTTGAGTTATCTGGCCAGTGCGTGGAGTGTGCAAGCCTTGTATGACTCTGACTGAAAGGGCATCAAGGGAAAATTGGCTTTTAGTTATATGAAATAAAGAGTTTGACGTATTTATTCTGTCTAGATAAGAACCATTGTACCTCCCCACTATGTAAGTTGCTGTGGAGGGTACAGGCATAGCCAGAAAGTTTTTCAAGAAGGATCTCTGGGTCTATGGAATCACCTAGGTTTTGGTGAAATATCTATTTATTTTCCATAGAATGGAAACGGGCAATTTCAAAAACAGAAAATTTAAAGACTGGTGTTAGCAATGGGCAGCTTTTTTTCTGAAAGGATTTTAGTGATGTTGCCTCTAGCTCTGCTGATTTTTATTTTTAACACACTGTATCCTTTTTATTTCTCTGAACAAGTACGGAAGTATTGACAGTTGTCAGTGATCAAATAGTAAGTGGGTCTAAAATTAATGTCTTTCTCTTTGGACTGTAAATGAAGTGACTCTGACTTACAGTTTTTTGAAATGAAAGCAGGCATTTTTTTTTTTGCCTGACTAGCAAATGAAAACAGTGTTTTCACTCTAGGAGGCCGTGGTGGAAGGATCACTTGAGGTCAGGAGTTAGAGACCAGCCTGAGCAAGAGAGACCCTGTCTCTACAAAACATAGAAAAAATTAGCTGGGTGAGGTGGTACATGCCTATAGTCCCAGCTACTTGGGAGCCTGAGGCAGGAGGATCATTTGAGCCCAGAATTTGAGGTTGTGGTGAGTGAGCGAGGATGATGCCACTGCACTCTACCCAGGTGATAGGGTGAGACTCTGTTTCAAAAAAAAGAAAAAGAAAAACAAAAACAAAAGCATTCTCCCCAATTATAATAATATAGTATATGCTTGTTATTGAAAAAAATCCAAATAATATAAAAATTTAAATACTCAAAATTTTGCCATCCACCTAAATTAACTTCATTCATTGTTGCGGTGTCTATCTTTCTAGTCTTTTCTGCCTGCCTGTAAGTGTATATATTTTATAAAAATGAGATCATTATACTTGTTATTCTAGAGCCTACTTTTTCCAGCAGTATATTGTAGAGAGATCTCCATGTCTATAAGAATCGATCTGCGTTGTTTTTCATGGCTGCATAGCATTCTCTTGAAAGACTAACGTGTGGTTGTGAGGGAATAGCCAAAAATGTAGTAGGTCTGTAAGTTGGACTAAGGAAAGAAGTTTATGTAGTAGATAAACTGTACTCTCCCATCCATTGAAAATATGCTAGTTTTCAGAAATTTTGGCTCTACCCTTCTGAATAAAATTTAAATGATTCTTTTGGCACATCCACTTGATAGCTTTTCTCAGTTTAAAGTGATAAAATCTTCATGTTGAATGGTGTTAAAAGATTCTAGGTGGAGTCCTAGAATCTCAAAAATGAGGAATGATAGTAACAGACAAGTTGTGGCCCGTGATGCATTCAATTTTATTAAAAGCTGAACATTGTAGTTCCTTTGAATGGAGCTGCATTTGAATTGAAATCAGTTTGGAGGTTTGGGTTGAAACATAACAGACTTAAAGATTTTTTTGAATGCTGAAAGTTACTTATGGAAACCTCCATTTCTGGTTTTTAACTACATAATTTTGTCATTCTACTTGTTTGTATTGTAAAACCAAGGATTAGCAATATTATAAGATAGACTATGATTACTTTGAAATTACTCAGAAAAATTGAATATAAATTTAAAAATTCATAGGAAGCACTTAGTGATTGCTCAGTAGATGTTACATGCTTTAAGAGGAGAGATGAGAAGATCCAATTATTAAGTAGATGTTTCCCTGATAAGAGATTTAAATGAAGTCTTAGTATTTTCTAATACTTCTATCACTCACTGTCCTAGTCTGTTTTCTGTTGCTATAAAGGAATACCCGAGGCTGGGTAATTTATAAAGAAAAGAGATTTATTTGGCTCACAGTTCTGCGGGCTGTACAAGAAGCATGGTGCCAGCATCTGCTTCTCTTGAGGGCTTCAGGAAGCTTCCAATTATGGTGGAATGGCAAGGGGTTGGGATGTCACGTGTCTTGAGAAGGGAGCAAGGGGATGGGTAGGTGCCATGCTCTTTTAAACAACCAGCTCTCATGTGAACTAATAGAGCGAGAAGTCGCTTATTAACCATTTACTCATTGCTGTGGGGAGGGCACCAAGATTCATGGGGGATCTGCCCCCATGATCGAGACACCTCCCACTAGGCCTTACCTCTGATGGGATCAGATTTCAACATGAGATTCCAAGGGGACAGGTATTCAAACTATATCACCTGTCATGCCTTAATAGTTTATGAACAGTTTTATGTTAACTCACAAAATCTTGAGAGGGCGTGATAATCATAATCACAATAGTATTAGTAAATTTTAGTAAATTATTGCTTTCTGTAAACTAAATGCTGCTGTTTGAAGCACTTTGCACATTTTTAACTCGTTTAGTTTTTACAACCATGTGAGGTAATTAGCATTGTTGTTAACGATAAACATTTTTCAGGGTTGCCATTTAATAAGCTCTAAGTGTTGGATAACTCTGGTCAGGTATTATCCTATTTAAATTAGATATTTAACTCTAAAGGAGAATGGTCCCTATGTAAGCAGCCTTCCCATTTTATTGCCAATGCTAGCATTCCTGGTCTTTGACTACCAACTAATTTCAGGTTGTATAGAATATATAACTGCTATTTGCATAGCCTTTAAATCATATATAAATCATATATATTATTAATCTTCATAGTAACCTGAGGTGAACAAAATAAAAATTATTTCTAATTTGCAAGTAAGGAAATAGAGGTTGTTTGACATTAAAAGATAATTGAAACTAATACTAGAATCCAAGTTTTCTGATTCAAGTTTAATATTTTTGTTAGTGTTTCCCAGAAATTTCTGATAATCTGTGCATGTGTATGTGTGTGTATATGTGTTTTGATTTTTTGCCTGAAAAAAGTTTCCCTAAGGGAAACATTAAGACTTGCCTTTTGTTTTTTCAATTATTACAAAATTAATGCATGTATTTTGTAACATACAAAGATATTTGAAAGGAAAGTTATTTATTTTTATGTTTCTCCTTACCAGTCTCATCCTCGTTAGGTAATGGCTGTTTACAGTTTGCTGTGTATCCTTCCAAATGGGTCTCTGTGTTTATTGATACAAATGTATAAGCATAAAAATAGTATTTTTGCTGGGCCCAGTAGCTCACACTTAAGATCTTGGCACTTTGGGAGGCCAAAGCAGGAGTAGTGCTGGAGGCCAGGAGTTTGGGACCTGCCTGGGCAACACAGTAAGACCCTATCTCTAAAAAAACTTAGCCAGGCATGGTGGTGCACACCTGTAGTCCTAGCTACTTGGGAGGCTAAGTTGGGAGGATTGCTTGAGCCTATGAGTTTGAGGTTACAGTGTGCTATGATTTTGCTGCTGCACTCCAGCCTGGGTGACAGAGCAAGACCTTGTCTCAAAAAAAAAAAAAAATTTTTTTATTTACCATTTTGCAGAAATGGATCATGCTATGCATGTTATTTTGCTACCTGCTTTACTTTTTCTTAAATCAAAAGTCAGTATTCCTTTAAATGGTTCTTTTAAAATTTTGATTTCCCTAAATTCTATTTATATACCACTTATCAGAAGCCTATTTATTTTAAAACATGAGATAGTACCTCATAGTTGGATAAAATTGAAAGAAATTACTTATTTTCCAAAGGCAGTATCGTTCTAGATTATTTATATGGCATGCATGCCATCACCCCCAAATAATTGGTTCTAAACTCAGAACTTTTTCCATCATAGTTTTCAGAAAATGTAATCATAAATAATGCAAAAGTAGACATAGATAATATTGGGGTGGGGTGTGGTTGGGTATTTGAGGTGTGGAGAAGAACTAACTGTAAAAGTACGGTATGTGTAAAGGCAGTATAGTTAAGTGTAGAAATTCCCGTACTTTCTTGGTTCATATTGCCCTAGGGTCTTAGTAATTTTTTCATAATACTACTTAGCCAAAATTTGATACTTAACAGTTCCAAGTATTAATTGGTTAGATCCAAACTTAAGTGAGTCAGTCTGTATGTCCTCACAAAATAATGCACATACATTGAAAAAATGTTTCTTTAACTTTATGTTTTTAAAAAAAAATAGTTATTAATGATATGTGTATACTTGTTGGATACTGCACAACTTCTCAAACCTTGGAATTGTTAAGACACTGCCACCGTCATTTCCTGTATCGCATTGATTTTTATGGGAACTTGCTTTTTATCACAGCAGCCCCCAAAACTCCAGCTTTGCAAAAATAGAATTTCATTGAGAGGAATATAGCATTATCTAATGTTAGTAGTGTAAACTACCTCAATCTAGTTTATGGGCTGTCGACAGATGTTGAGTAATCACTGTTTCCCCCTCATTTAAAATATGTCTGGTGAATACACTGTGGAACCTTGAGGCTTCTTGGTGCACTGCACTGTTTGGGAACCAGAGCTTTACTGTTACAGAACATGTGCTTTGGGGCCAGTGTTAAGTTATGCTGTGTCACTTAGTATATTTGGTCAAAGCCTCAATTTCTTCATCTTTATAAAAGAAAGATGAAAACATCTTCCTCATGCAGTTGTTGAGAGTAAAGCTCTTGGCAAGTGCCTGAATAATATTTGGTTTACAGACCCCAATAAATTTTAGTTCTGTTGATGGTTATGAAACAAAGAGTTAGATTTGTATAGAGGAAAAATTGATTCAAGAAATAAACTAATGGTGGGTACCGTGAATATTCTTGAATAGAAGTTATCATAGACTTCATCTTTTCATGTTTAGGTGAAAATTTGGTTTGTTCTTTCAGCTTGGCTGCTTTTTGAACTATATGTAAATGAAATAACTACAGGGAGTGCCATGATAAAGTGATCTAAAAAAATTGAATATTGATGGTTTGCTATCAGATATTAATAAAACCTTGGCAATGATAAGAGAGTCTGTTCACAGCCTATATGCTGTGTTAAGACTTGATTCTGAACACTTCTTTGTAACCATATAACATTTAGCTTTGAAACTAACAGCATCAAATTATTTTCTGTTTAAATATAAGTACCCTAGCTGGGCACAGTAGCATGCACCTGTAGTCCCAGCTACTTGGGAGGCTGAGGTGAAGGTAGGATTGCTTAAGCCCACACATTTGAGTCCAGCATGGGCAACATAGTGAGATACTGTTTCTAAAAATAAATAAGGGAGAAAATTTTAAGTACTCTTATTTATGTCAAGAGCACTAACTTCTTTGACCTATTACTATCTATTAGTACTCTAATTCATGAGAGTATTACCTCTGTGCTGTTAAAAAAGTAAAACAAATAGTTACTGAAATAATGAATTTTTTTTAAATTTAAATTTAAATTTTTTGGAAACAAAGTCTTGCCCTGTCACCCAGGCTGGAGTGAGCGCACTGGCATGATCATAGCTCATTGCAGCCTCAAACTCCTGGGCTCAACCAGCTCTCCCACCTCTGCCTTCTGAGTGGCTAGGACTATAGCCATGCACCACCATGCCTAGCTAATTTTTAAAAAACTTTTTTTTTATAGAGCCAGGATGTTGTCCAGGCTGGTCTTGAACTCCTGGCCTCAAGCATTCCGCCTGCCCAGGCCTCCTAAAGTGCTGGGATTACAGGTGTGACCACACTGTGCCTGGCCTGAAATAATCTCTTTTAAAATGTCAGGCTAATTACTTTAGTTGTTCAAGATGGATTTTTAAAAAACATGTTTTATTTCTGGACTTAATGAAAACTTCATACTGATTATATAAGGATGATTTGTCTTTAGAAAACTAAAGAGAAGGACCTTTTCAGTTGCTATTTAACAACTACTGAAACACATTCAGACTAGCTATTTAGGGGGAAGTCCTCTCTATGTAGAAATAGAAGCAATGTCATAGAAATCACACATACCTGAAGTATAAATGTAAATTATTTCCTTTAAATATCTTTGGAGAGCCGTGAACTTCTTGAAACTGTCTTTCAGTTAATTTTCCAAAAGGATCTATATTTTAGAATTCAAATCTAATGGAAATTATATACATATTGATTAGGAATTGTTAAACAATGTTCATGCTATTGTTACCAAAATGGAAAATGGCTAGAAGAATCTAGATTTCTAAAAATGTTAATTCTGTTTACTCATAAAATTGTTTTTAAAAAATCATTGGTATATAATGATGCTTGAATCTTGAATATTCATGGTGTACTTTAAATTTTTTATATATTCATACCACTAAATATAGTATTTCTGATATTAAGTCAGGGAAATTTTGATGGGTTTCATTTAGGAATGAAATTAATTTTGGCCAATTTGGAAATCCTGATTTTCCAGATACTGAGAATCCCGTTATGTATTCATGACAGTCTTTTCCTTCCAAAGCACAGGAGTCTGTGGAGTTACCTTTTGTGATGTCTTCTGAAGACCTGACCTTCACTGTCTTCAAACTTTACTCTCATTTTTTTAAGAGATGGAGGCAGAAGTTCTTAAGGCCTGCCTGTCTTTTTGACTGTCTCATGCGGGTTCTGAAAAGGTGCAAGTCTCAACCAAACAATGCCTGCCAAAATTCTGGTCATAATGACTGGAAAAGACTAGAATGGGTGTGATTTGGGCTTCTTCACTTGAGTTGGCAAATTTGGCAAACCCCACTATCAGACAAAATAGCTTATCATCTCCATTGACTTAGTTTTTTTAAAGTGAATAGAAAAAGTTTGGAAAAAAAATCATTCTATGGACAGTTTCATCAGTTCTAAGAAACTCAGTTAAAGTAATATACTGTAGAAAAAGTAATGAGAAAATATTTTTAATTTAATTCACATAATCTTATGGTGCTAGAATGGTGTATAGTCTGTGTTTTCTAATATAGATAATTTGTGAGGGTGTGATTAAAAGGTAACAGTAAAATTTGTTACTAAATTAGCTGTTTTAGCTGCCCTATAAAGACTCTGAAACTTTGTGGTTTTATACAACAATCTGACATCTTTTCTTTAAAAGTTATAACTGCAGTTGCATCTCATTTATCCAGTTAGATTCCACTGCTTGATGCTGTACCCTCAGAACAGTTTCTTGTTCATTTTAGCTTGTTGGATATCCTACTGAACAACACTTTTAAGCTATGTTAAATTCTACAGAGGTGTAGCATTGCTCTGATACAGGTTAATTAGCTGGAAAAAATTTCACATGTGTTTGGGAGGACGCATTTTGTAATATAAGCCTCTCTGGGGATATGAAACCTTGAGTGGAAAATAGTTTGCATCCGTCACCAACCTTTTTGGTACCAGGGACCAGTTTCATGGAAGACAGTTTTTCCGTGGATCTGGGGGGAGTGGGGGTATAGGGGCACATAACATTTACTGTGTACTTTATTTCTATTGTCACTATTATTACATTGTAATATATTATGAAATAATTATACAACTCACCATAATGCAGAATTGAATGCCACCACTAATCTGACGGGGGGGAGCTCAGGTTGTGATACCGAGCTATGGGGAGCAGCTGTAAATACAGATGAAGCTTGGCTAGCAAACCCACTGCTCACCTCCTGCTGTGTGGCCTAGTTTGTTACAGGTCACGGACTGGTACCGATACCCGATACCGGTTTGCGGTCTGGGGGTTGGCGACTGTAGGTTTAGAGGATTTGATATGTGTGAAGATATCTTCATATCTCAGACTGTGGAATGGTGGTGGGTAAGAATAGTTAACACAGAATTAAAAATCCAAAAATAATTACAGATCTGCCCAAACCTAGACACCTTGTTTTTTTAAGTTGTGTTTTAAATAGTCCTTTGGAATAAATGAATATATTGAATGTACACATTCTGAATAATTGAACTGTAATTGCTTAAAGTAATTAACTGTTTTGGAATAACTAAAAGAAAGTTGGTAGACTATAGAAATACAATCTTTTTCTTTTTCTTTCTTTAATATACAGGGAAGTAGAGATAACATGAGTATTGTACTAGTTTGCTTTTCAAATGCCCCCAAGGTCTCAGATGAAGCAGTGAAAAAAGATTCAGAGTTGGACAAGTACTTGGAATCACGGGTTGAAGGTAAGAAAGATGCTTTTTTTATTCTTTTATTTAGAAAGAAAGTAAAAGTATTCTTCCTTATCAAATGATTATTTTAAAATTTCCTTGGGAAGAACAAGTATTTTGAGACAAGGCCTTAAAAAACATCTATCTGCCTAAGATTTACTGTCTTGGACCAGTGTAGGGATTTATTGGCCTGGGAGAAGTTGAATATGTCTGTTACACCACCAAAGAGAACCTAATTTGAAAATAGTCCATTAAAGCTTGCTTTTTATTTTTTATTTCCCTGATTACATTCCTAAATAGAAGAGTTGCAAAAATATCACAAAGAGCTCCCACGTACATGTAGAATCCTTTTCTTAGATTCCTCATTTGTTTATATTATACCACATTTGCCTTATCTCTCTATGTACTTTCTATAACATTCTCATATTCTCTCTCTCTTTTCCCCCCAACCTCCCTCCATATTACTAATCTTTTTCCTGAACGAACTGAGAGTAAGTTGCAAATATGATATCCTAGTACCCCTTAACATAACAAGGATGGTCTCTATATGAAACTAGTACATCTATCAAAATTAGGAAATTAACATTGATAAAATATTACTGTGTAATGTACAGATCTTATTCAGATTGCCCTAATTGTCCCAGTAATGTCATTTGCAGGATCCAGTCTAGAGCATGTGCTACATGTAGCTGTCCAGCTTCTTTATTCTCCCTCAATTTAAAAGTTCAGTTGTCTCTTCTTGTTTTTGTTGACCATGACCTTTTTCAAGAGTACAGGTTAGCCCGGGCGCGGTGGCTCACACATGTAATCCTAGCACTCTGGGAGGCCGAGGCGGGCGGATCGCTCAAGGTCAGGAGTTCAAGACCAGCCTGAGCAAGAGCAAGACCCTGTCTCTACTAAAAAAAAAGAAAGACATTAATTGGCCAACTAAAAATATATAGAAAAAATTAGGCAGGCATGGTGGTGCATGCCTGTAGTCCCAGCTACTCGGGAGGCTGAGGCAGAAGGATCACTTTGAGCCCAAGAGTTTGAGGTTGCTGTGAGCTAGGCTGACGCCA
>CAUYRT010106288.1:0-13980 GCA_963574885.1 Lepilemur ruficaudatus
TATTCTCCATGTACCATTGGTTTTCTCTAAGGAATACTTAAAGTTGTTCTTTAATTAAGAGGCTTTCAAGAGTTGTATACATAACCTTTAATGACCATTTACAACAGGTGAATTGCTGCTATGATGGTCATATGTGTGGTAATTTCCTTTTTCACAAATTTGTGAGGGAGGCATTGTAAAGAAGATGAAGTAACAGGCACAGAGAGGGAAGTTATTTGCCTAAATTCACACTCTAATTAGGGGCAAAATGGAGTCTTGAACCTACCTGGGTGTTTTGCAAAGACAGTATATTTAACCACTGTGCTGTACTAACAAAAATAGATAGCTGTGTTCTTAGAATAACATCGCCCCCCCCATTTTTTTCCTTGCCATTTTATTTTAGTTTGGTAATATGTTATTGCACAATTTTTGTTATAATAATTTCACATTGTGTAAAGATCTATTCTACAGTCTAATTTCCAAATAAATAAAGTTTTACAGATATTAATAAAATACAGATGCACTTATTGCTTTTTAATACTACAGAAACATGTCTCATGACAAGTTGGACTTAATGAATGCAGGAATGACTCAATATTAGGATGGAACAGAAAGAAAACAACATTGTGAGCATTTGCTTTTGAGTGAGAAACAAAGGTATAAAAACACCCATCACATTCTCATGTCTTGCCCTAAATGATAGGACATGAAACATTAATATGGGATAAAACAGTGTAAGGTAAAAGCTAAACTATTATACACTTAGATCATATACTTACATCTATTAATATCTCAGTTAAATAATTTATTATCCATGGGACAAGAGTTGTGCTTAGCTAAATTAAAATATATCAAATTTGCAAATTGGAATGGCTACTATTTGCATATTATATAATTTCTTAATTGAAATTATACAGTTGGGGATTGATATTAGAATCTTTTTAAAGAAGAGAAAATATCACAAGATGTATTTGACGGTAAGAGCTGCTATCTTTAACCTATCATTATAAAGTTACCTTTTCCTTAAGAGCTGCTTCCCTAACTTCGAAAGGGAAAACTGTCTTACCATAACCAACAGACCATGACATTTTCAGTAGAGAAGAATTACTGTCTCCATTAAGTTCTTCACACTCTCAAAGTAAGAGAAGTCATTTCTAGTCCAGCAATTGCCATCCAGATATGCTGTTTCTGCAAAGGATTACACGACTCCTGTAGATTTAGCATAGTCTTTACCGCAAGCATAGTGGCACGTCCCTAGTAATCCTGAAAATTTAGTCTAGGATTCCTATAAAATAGGGTGAACAGATTGATTTCAGAACCACAGTCCTTAAAGTGTAATCAGGTTTCACTATTATAGAAGATAGATTTAAGAACCATTGTCCTTAAGAACTTAAACAGGTTTTACTGTTATTGGATTAAACAGCAACAATTAATTTCATTGAAGATTACGCTAAATTACATAAGGAGCAATCAGGGATTGCTGTAGGGTCTAGGGCCCCATCTCTCTTTACTAACTCAACTTGTGCCTCAGAATCATTCCCCTTTCCTTTGTGGTTTTGGCACTAGACCAGTTTTAAACCCAGAACAATCCCTTCTTGTGATACGATCACTTACTCAGGCTCTGGAAAGGCATCCTTCCCTGCAGATTCTTCTCTCAGACTGAAATAGAAAATATATCCCCAACTGCATCCCGCTGCCAGTATGTTGGGCTCAGTGTGAAGAATAAAGCAGCCATACTCTGAGATATGGGTTTGTGAGTCTGTGACCTCACCTCTCTGATAACTGCAATTATCTTTTCACCCATTGTGGCAATGACAGTGCCAACTTGGGGAACTGAGAAGATTGCAGAAAAACTTTTTTCCCAGTTGCTAATTACTGAAAACAATTACAAGTTTCTAGCTAGTATCTCTTAAGAGACTACTGGGAGCATTTGGAAGAGACTCTTTTTTTCTCCATTTCCCTGGAGACAGGCAGGGAGGGAGCAAGAAACACTGAGGTCCTACAGGAGAGGCACTGGCAGTGAGGTGTCTGCATCTCTTTGAATGCTCTCCTTTGTCAGGAAGTTCTACCCAAAGCAAATTCTTTCCTCTTCTTTGTACCACTGAGCCACAAAATCATTAAATTATGTACAGACAAATGGAACCAGACAAAGTACCTGAGAAGGATTTTCAAAGAGATACAAGTAAAAGGAAAATACAATGCAAATCACTCAATACCAATTTATTTGGAAGTCTAGATTACATGGATCAAATGTATTAGGAATGAAGATTCCATCCAGAGAAACAAATGCTACTTACTGTATTCAAACCCTTTACACTTTTTTTCTTTTTTTCTTTCTTTTTTTTTTTTCTGAATTTTCAGTATGGAGCACTGCTTCCTCTGGTAATAACTTAAGAAATATAAAGAACATTAATGAAACAAAAAGTTGGTTCTTTGAAAAATAAACAAAATTGACCCTCTTCTTCCTAGATTAACAAGAAGCAGAAAAGAAAGGACTCTAATAAGCTCCATCATGAATGAAAAAGGAGAAATTACAACTGATGTCACAGAAATACAAAATATCATCTATGAATACTATAAAAACCTCTATGCATATAAACTTGAAAATGTGGAGGAAATGGACACATTCTTAGAAACACACAGTCTCCCTAGGCTCAGTCAGGAAGAAATCGAATTCCTAAACAGACCGATATCAAGTACCAAAGTTGAAGCACTAATAAAAAACCTTCCTATAAAGAAAAGTACTGGACCAGATGGTTTCACATCCAGATTTTACCAAACCTACAAAGAAGAACTGGTGCCTTTCCTGCAGAAATTATACCACAACATCCAGAAGGAAGGAATCCTCCCAACACATTTTGTGAAACCAACATCACCCTGATACCCAAACCAAGAAAGTATGCAACAAAAAAAGAAAACTACAGACCAATATCCCTTATGAATATAGATGCAAAAATTCTCAACAATATTGTATCAAACTGAATTCAGGTATTTAAGAAAAAATAATCCATCATGACCAAGTGGACTTCATCCCAGAGATGCAGGGATGGTTTAACATAGCCAAATCTATAAATGTAATTCACCACATAAATAGAAGCAAAAACAAAGACCATATGATCCTCTCAATATACGCAAAAAAAGCATTCAACAAAATTCAGCACCCTTTTATGATAAGAATGCTTTACAAAATAGGCATAGATGGGACTTTCCTAAAAATGATACAAGTCATATATGACAAACTCACAACCAACATCATATTGAATGGGGAAAAAAATTAAAAGCATTTCCACTTAGAACTGAAAATAGATAAGGTTGCCCTCTATCACTGCTATTCAATTAGTGCTATTCAATTAGTGCTAGAAGTCCTAGCCAGAGCAATCAGACAAGAGAAGCAAATCAAGGGCATTGAAATGGGGGCAAAAGAGGCCAAATTATGGCTCTTTGCTGATGATATGATCTTATATCTAGAAAACCCCAAAGACTCTGCCATGAGACTACTGGAATAGATAAACAAATTCAGCAAAATCTCAGGTTACAAAATCAATGTACAGAAATCAATAGCATTCCTATATGCTAACAACAAATTGAGAACCAAATCAAAGACTCAATACCCTTCACAATAGCAACAAAGAAAATAAAATACCTATGAATATATTCAACTAAAGAGTTAAAAGATCACTACATGGAGAACTACAAAACACCGAGGAAGGAAATAGCAGAGGATGTAAACAGTTGGAAAACCATACCATGCTCATGCATTGGCAGAATCAACATTGTTAAAATGTCTATACTATTCAAAGTGATCTACAGATTCAATGCAATTCCTATTAAAATACTAACATCATTTTTAGCAGATCTAGAAAAAAATAATTCTAAAGTTCGTATGGAACTCTAAAGACCCCGTATAGCACAAGCAATCTTTAGCAAAAAGAACAAATTGGGAGGCATCAATTTACCAGACTTTAAGCTATACTATAAGACCATAGTAGCTAAAATAGCATAGTACTGGCACAAGAACAGAGACAAAGACCAATGGAACAGAACTGAGAACCCAGATATAAAACTATCCTCATATAGCCATCTAGTCTTTGATAAAGCAGACAAAAACATACACTGGGGAAAAGAAGCCTTATTCAATAAATGTGTTGGGAAAACAGGATAGCCACATGTAGAAGATTAAAACAGGATCCACACCTTTCACCTTTCACAAAAATCAACTCATGGTGGATAACAGACTTAAACCTAAGGCGTGAAACTATAAGAATTCTAGATGTTGGAAAACTCTTCTAGACATTGGCCTAGGCAAAGAATTTATGAAGAAGACTCCAAAGGCAATCACAGCCACAATAAAAATAAATAAATGGGATCTAATCAAATTAAAAGCCTTCTACACAGCAAAAAAAACTATCACGAGAGCAAACAGACAACTTACAGAATGGGAGAAAATATTTGCATGTTACATATGTGATAAAGGGCTGATAACTAGAACTCAGGAAAATCAGAAAGAAAAAAATCAAACAACCCTATCGAAAAGTGGCCAAAGGACATGAACAAAAACTTTTCAAAAGAAGATAGATTAATAGCCAAGAAACATACAAAAAAAATGCTCAACATCTCTAATCATCAGGGAAATGCAAATCAAAACCACAATGAGACAGCACCTAACTCTAGTCAGAATGGCTTTTATCACAAATATTGGTGTGGATGCGGAGAAATGGGAACACTCTTACACTGCTGGTGGGGCTGCAAACTAGTACTACCTCTATGGAAATTAATTTGGAGACACCTCGAAGAACGCAAAGTAGAACTACCATTTGATCCAGCAATTCCACTACTGGGTATTTATCTCAAGGGATAAAAGACATTCTAGAAAAGAGACATCTCCACTCGGATGTTCATAGCAGCACAATTCACAATTGCAAAGATGTGGAAACAACCCATGTGCCCATCAATACATGAGTGGATTCATAAAATGTGCCATGTGTATACCATGGAGTTCTACTCAGCCACAAAAAACAATGGTGATCTAGCACGTCTTGTATTATCCTGGATAGAGCTGGAGCCCATTCCACTAAGTGAAGTATCACAAGAATGGAAAAACAAGCACCACATGTATTCATCATCAAATTGGTGTTAACTGATTAACACTTAAGTGAAAATATAGTAATAACATTCATCGGGTGTCGGGCAGATGGGAGGAGGGAGGAGGGTAGGGGTACGGATACACCTAATGCATGTGGTGTGCACCATCTGGGGGATGGATACGCTTGAAGCTCTGACTCAAGTGGGGCAAAGGCTATATATGTAACCTAAACATCTGTACCCCTGTAATATACTGAAATAAAATAATATTGGACTTTCTGAAATTGAAGTTTCCTCCCTGTCACGTTAACCTACTACATGTGCAGTACCTGCTGGGGCCTTTCTGCATGGCCCTGTGAGTCTTGTGGGACAAAGGACTTGTGCAAATATGTAGCTCGTAGTACTTGCTGTACCATTAATGATAAAGTCCTTTGTGTCTGACTCAGGAGTTCAGCGTGCTCAGGCACATCCATGACTGTGGAATTCTAATTTGTTAGCTTGCAGTAGGGTAAAATCTCAGAACCTTCACAGTTCTTGACAATAACCAGAAGTTATATACATGCACAATTAATTATATACATGAACCATTATATACATATATAATGTATATTATTTATATACATATATGTTATCCTAAGAGTTTGGAGAGTTTGGATAGTGCCTAACAAATACTCACTCCTTCTCCAATGTGCTCCTTCTGCACCTTCTCCAGGAAGAACTTAATGTGCAGGTTGGAGAAGGGATTTGGGGGAGCAGAATAGTTCCATAAAAATGGAAGAACAGTGTGACCGCTGTGCGGGGTGCTTGGTGTAGAGTAGAGAGGGATGAACAAGGAGAGACCCTGAATAGTTTGGGGAGAAGAGCTGAGGACCCTCCTGGACAGGCAGCCCGTAGGGACGTGGGAAATGGAACAGTCACTCTGAGAATGGATTAAACTGCTGTTGGCGGTGCCAGCGCTCCCCTCCCTGTCTCTCAATCTGTCAATGCCTTTAATAAAGTTCGCATGGCGAACAAGTCATTTTGTCGTAAAGTGGATTCTTTTAGGTTGACTTGAAGTTGGGGGCAGAGTTCTACGTCCGGGTGGATGTTAAGCAAAGACGGGTTTCACAGAGAATCCTGAGGTGAGAACAGAGAAAATCATGAGAGTGTAAATCCCTGAGAATTGGCAAAACTTCCTGAGGAATCCTGTGACTTCCAAGGCTGTGGAAATGACGGGCTCAGGGCCGAGGTTTCCATGGAGTGAAGACAGACCCCTGTGTATCTAGGTTACAGGTGGAGGAAACAGAGTCGTTCCAACGCACATGCTAGTAGGACGAGAGGAGGGGGTGCAGACTGTGCCGGCCTGGGGAGGAGGGGAGGAATCCAGGTGGCCCAAGCAGAGTGAGGAGAGGGTTCACTTTCTGGGCTCGCTGCAGCCGGCACACTCCAGGCCCTTCCTGACCGCCCGGCGCTCTGTGCCGCGGGCCTGGAGCTTCGCCGCAGCGCCCTCTGTTGGCGCAACTGCCCGTGGGCGCTGCTGATACTCGAGAGTCGTTTCCCTTTCTTTTGAGGGGACTTATGCCCCCTGGAGGAGTTCAAGCTGCACTCCATGTGCCATAGCTTCCATTTTTACTTCCTGTGTGGGATGAAGAGTCTCCTCTTTCTCAAGTACCTATAGAGATATCATTTTTTAAAAAACAAGAATTTCACAACTTTGCAATTGTGAATTGTGCTGCTATAAACGTTCGAGTGCAGGTGTCTTTTTTATAGAGTGTCTTTTGTTCTTTTGGGTAGATGCCCAGTAATGGGATTGCTGGATCAAATGGTAGATCTACTTGTATCACTTTAAAGTATCTCCATATTGCTTTCCACAGAGGTTGCACTAGTTTGCAGTCCCACCAGCAGTGTATGAGTGTTCCAATCTCTCCACATCCACGCCAATATTTATTGTTTTGTGACTTTTTTATAAAGGCCATTCTCACTGGAGATAAGTGATATCTCATTACAGTTTTGATGTTCTGTATTAACAGATCAACACTAAGTGGACATATAGGAATAACATTTATTGGGTGTCGGGCAGATGGGATGGGGGAGGAGGGGATGGGTATATATACACATAATGAGTGCGATGGGGGATGGACAAGTTGAAGCTGTGACTCGAGGGGGGAGGGGGGAAGGGCAATATACATAACCTTAATATTTGTACCCCCATAATATGCTGAAATAAAAAAATAAGAATTTCAGTTAAACAGCGACAAAATCAAGCAGGACAATGCTAGTCCTAACTGCCAGTGTAGACCGATCCAGGCCTCTTCTGTCTCCCACTTTACCATTATAATGGTGTGGAGAGAAAACTGAGAAGGGGAATCTCAGGGGAGATGACAACATCATCTTTCTAGACAAGCAGTTTGAGCAGAGTTGGGGTCAGCTGAGGAACACAGCTTCTGCCTAGTACCCCCATCTATCTGTGTGTGGCAGACGTCTTGAAGGTGAATCCTCAACACAATGTGCCCTTGACCCTGGGGGATATTATAAAGAAAATGCAGAAGAAGGTTGGAGTTGCACCACTCTCGTTCATTGGTCACCTCCCATGTCAGGGGCCTCTAGGCCAAGCCCCTGGGACACAGCTGATGTGAAGAGCAATGAGGGGTGAGAATCCTCTGACTGAGAATCTTGTTCTTATGGGTCTGAGAGTCTGTGTCCTTCCCCAGCAAAGGATCCTCTAGAATATCCACTGAGGTTACATACAGTAAATCCTTTTTCATTTGAATTTCTCAAGAAAGAAAAAAATATTATTGATCTACTTGAAAAACTGGCCGGGTGCGGTGGCTCACGCCTGTAATCCTAGCACTCTGGGAGGCCGAGGTGGGAGGATCGCTCAAGGTCAGGAGTTCGAAACCAGGCTGAGCAAGAGCGAGACCCCGTCTCTACTAAAAATAGAAACAAATTAATCGGCCAACTAAAAAAAAAAAATATATATATATATATATAAAAATTAGCTGGGCATGGTGGCGCATACCTGTAGTCCCAGCTACTCAGAAGGCTGAGGCAGAAGGATTGTTTGAGCCCAGGAGTGTGAGGTTGCTGTGAGCTAGGCTGATGCCACGGCACTCTAGCCTGGGCAACACAGTGAGACTCTGTCTCAAAAAAAAAAAAAAAGAAAAGAAAAGAAAAACAAACAACAGGGAATGAACAAAGCATCCATTATTTCAGCACAGAGAGTCACAGTGTTCATGAACATAGAACGTCTCCCTGGAGAGGGGAGAGTGAGGGCAGGGGTCCCCCCATCCCTCGTTCCCTCCTTGTCCCTTAGCAGCAATGCAGAGGCAAGAAGAGTGAAAGGCAGGGTTGGCCTGTTCAGCCCGGGGCTCTCCAAAGTTTACCCTTGAGTTCTCCTTCCTACGAGATTCCAGGTCCACAGTCTCTGAGGATATCAGCCGCTGGAATCCTGGATCTCCCACAAACAGGAGTTCACTCAGAAAGAGGCTCACAGGAGGAGAATCAGAACCGGGGGTACTTCTCCCAGGTGTGACTTTGCATCCCTGGCGATGAAGGATCTGGCACCTCAGCCGTGGCCTTGCCCACTAGGGGCACAGTGAGATATGGAGGAGCAGGAATGGCTGCTGTGGAGCCAGAACTCCTGACTCAGGACATGGTGCTGAACTTCCCTGTGTCTCAGATGTCTCCTGGGAGATGGCCCTTGTGCTGCATTCCTCACAGGAGTGAAGTAAGGATCATAGAGATATGCAAGTGAGAGCACCTGGAACATTCCAGCATGTCAGCCTTTTTACCATAGTTGTGGAATATTTACCTTCTATCCTTATCCCAGGGCTCTCAGAGTCTAATCTCACAGAGTTGCCCTCCACAAAGCCATTCTTCTCAGCCTCCCTTGTGATCTCTTTCCTCTCCCACTTCACCACCATGTCTAGTAGAGCTCCTGTTTTCCTTGTTTGCAGAGCTTGCTTAAGCTGATGTTACCTAGAACCTGCTTTCCCCTCCAAATCCTGATTGGTCTCCCTTTCTTTGCTATTTTCCTTTTCCCACCAAAGCTTTGCAATTCCTGGGTTGCCGTAGAGCCTGGGGTTGTCATGAGAGGGAGAACCCACAGGGAAGAAAATGTAAAGGGAAACCTTGGCAAGCAGAATAGAAGAATACACCCCTCCCACCTTCTCAGACTGTGTTCCCCACCAGGAGCTTCTTGTTCTCAACCCATCAGAGGCCTTTCTCTGAAGAGAGCCTGGAACCCAGCATGTGAAGGTTGAAAGAGTCTTTTCTAGGCAGCTTTGATGTTGAGGAGCATCTAGGAGTGTACTCAGAGAGTGGATTTTCAGCATTGGGAAGGGAAGTATAAGTAGGAAGAATCACATGCAAAATAAATGAGGCCAAGTGGGTTCTGGAAATGCCTTGGAGTCCATTGCTGATGGTTACAGAACCCAACCTTTCTGGAGCACTGAAGGCAAACTGGAGATTCGCAGTCCTCCGCAGCTTCAGCCCCCAGCACAATTGACACAAGAGGCTCAGGCAGAGCCGGTGTCCACCTCCAAGCCTCTCTCCCACTGCTACTAATGCCTGCTTCACCTCAGTTTAGGGTTCAACAGAGTCCAGGCCTTCCCACTCCTCTTGAGACATAAAATTCTGAAGGACACAATATCCTGAAGTAAAAACACATTTCACCAGTGATTCCAGGGGAGGGGCTTAGAATTGTCTGGGTGGGGAGGAATAAATAAATAAAATTGTCCAAAGATGAATGGAAAGATTTGTAAGAACTGATTCTTGTTGACGTGAGTGATCTGATGGGTTGAATCAGACTATTTTTTGAGGAAATAACATTCTTTAATTTAGTCCTAGACACTAAAGGAAAGAGAACTGATGTCAGTATGATATTTTTGGAGAACAAAAACCACACAGACATGGAAGCGATATAGATATCTGTGTCTCCATCACCTACCTTCCTATATATCTAAGCACTATTTACTTTTATCGTAGATAGTAAGCATTGTATGTTTCTTAAGAGAGATTAGGGTTAGAAGTGCACTTCTGAAATTTTCATATATGTAAAAATTACTTGGAGATCTTGTTAAAATGTAGATATTTGTTTATGGGATTTGGGGTGGGACCCGAGAGTCTACATTTTGAGATCTCCAGTGATGCCAATGTTGCTTATCTGTGGATCACACTCCGAGTGGCTAGGAGCTAAAAGCCTGAGGAAATAGTCAACATATGAATTTGTAATCAAGAAACTTTTGAGAAATAAGAGTGTTTAACACAGCAGTAAGAAGAACAAAACTTTTTAATATTTACTATACACTGGATGTAATTTTAAGTATTTTTATATGAATGTGTCAAATCACAAGGATAATTCAGTTTTGTTTTTACGTGAGCCACCTTTCCCTTGAAGAAGAATTGAAGCAAAGTCCACTAGTTTGAAACAACTCATTAGGCACTAACACCAGACTCAGAGAAGTAAGGGTATTCAAGTTCTAGAAGTGTGGTGGCGTTGCATTCCCAGCAGTAGTCTGACGACATCTAGGAACCTGCAGACTTTCTGCTGAAGAAGTGGATCCAGCAAGGACTCTGCCCCTCCGCGCACACGCCTTCAAATCTCCTGGTGAGAAAGCAGCCAGAAAGTAACTGGCTACAAAATCCCTCTCAGGAGTGCGCCCTCTCATGGAGGAGTGAAGAAACCTCCTCCTTGCCGACCGGGTACCGCAGCACTCCCTGAAATTAGATATTACTAGAAATCCACAATGTCTGATTTGCAAACTTCCCGTCCAACATTTGGTGCGTGAAATTGCTTAGGGTTTTCAAACAAATCTGCGCTTTCAGGGCACAGCTATTGGTGCTTTGCAGGAGGTAATTGAGGCCTATTTGGTTGGCCTCTTTTTCTTTTTAATTTACTTTTTAAATTTTAAAATCTAAAGTCGGTACAAGTGTTTTTGTTACATGGATGAAGTGAATAATGCTGAAGTCATGGCTTTTAAAGATAGCAACTTGTGTGGTATCTATGCCAACCATGCCACAGTTATGCCAAAAGGCATCTTGCCAGCATGCTGCAGACGTGGAGAATGTGCTGAAGAATCTACTACAATGGGAAACTTTCCATTATAAAAACAAAAAATTCTCTCCCTCCCATATTGATAGTACTGAACCTTAGATATTTCTCCCCATGGGGTCAAAAGTATTTGACTGTGAGTGGAAGAATACGGTGCAGAAATCAGCCATTGGCAGTTTTCCATTTTTTTGTGTGTGATATTTTTAATTTTTTAAAATTTTTAATTGACAAATAATAATTGTATGTATTTATGGAGTACATCGTAATGCTTTGATATATGAATACATGTGGAATGACTGAGTCAAGATCATTAGCATATCCATCAACTCACCAATTATCATTTTTTATGGTGAGAACGTTTGAAATTCACCCTTAGCAATTTTGAAATACGCTTTGTTATTAACTATAGTCACCATATTGTGCAACAGATTTGAAAAGCTAATTTCTTCTCACTGAAACTTTTATGATAGTATAATTCCACAGGGGGGCATATTAAGCATTAATTCAAGTGAAAATGTTTCAGAGAACGTGATTCAGCAGTTCAATTTTATAGCAATGGTAAACAAATCTGAGAAAATTTCTTATTGATGGCAAAACAGAACCAAAACAAAAACATGGTGTTTTTAGAGGAAGAGAGAGGAAGAGAGAACACACCAATTGACCTGAGATGGGACGTTTACCTGGAACCAGCCATTCCCATCTCCTAATTCTTCTCTTCTCCTCATTCTCAGAGCTTCTTCCTCAGGTGAGATTATTTTGAGAAATAACTGCTGAATTTTGAGAATATGCCTTTTTGATGTCAGTATACTCTACCCCAGGCCATCACCATACCCACTCAACATGTGGAAAAAGCAACCTCCTTCTGTCCTTTGTCACAGGAAAGATTCAGGAAGCCTATAAGTGAGGACCCACCTGAATAGGACTGATGGGCCCCACATCTGGAGATCCCTCCATGAGAATTCTTGTAAACACCCCTATCTCCTTATTCAGCCCCTGGTCTCTGCAGAGAGGTGAGGCGCCACTCCATCCTCAATACTCAGATGCCCCCTGGATCCTGAGATCTCTAAATCTCTCTTAATCACTGAGCTCCTGTCCACACCCTGGAAGCCTTCCTCTTCCCCTCAGGGCTAAGAAGCAAATTCCACCAGTTCTAACACAGATGTGGTGCCTGAAAGTGATGGATGACTTCTTGGAGTTCTCCCCATCAGAGCTAGGCTCTAATTCAGTGGATAAATACAGAATTTGGGTGACCCATCTCCTTGCAGGGACACCAGACAACCTAGTCCATCCCTGGACACAGAGTGAACAAGGCTGTTCTTAAAACTTGGTTGTCATTGGCTCCCTGGAGACATCTCCAAAGTCTTGGTTGCTACTGAGCTTCCTGTCCTGGGAGACTGAGCTACCCCACATCCTGCAAGACAGCCAGTGTGTGGACGTATGTATTAATATAAATATTTTAAACATGCAGAAAATAGTATATATGTTGTTAAAAGTATATAGTTATATGTTAAACTTTAAAAGATCCTAGGGATGAAAAATACCAAATTACAGTGTATTACTTCCAATGTACACAAGCGTGACAAAAATGAAAGTGCTAGGAACAGTGTTGCTAAATGAAATATTGCACCAAATTGACGGAGAGTAAGAGATAATTAGATTATTCATGATTGCATCGCGCTGATTAGTTTAGGGTATGGGAATGGGAGTGTCCAGGGGAGAGTATAAAGCCCAGATGCAGAAGGAACCTCTCTTCATTCATCCTGGAAGCCTCACAGTCTGCAGTAGAGTTTGCCCTATGTCCACGCATCTGAGCGGTTACTGATGGGAAAGTCAAAAACAGGTTCATTTCCATTACTATTTTGGGCCTTGGTTTATCCCAACACGAGAAATATGAGAACAGGAGAACTCTCCAGTGGATGTTTTTAGGTGTTAAGGTAAGGATTAGTTAATTGCCTAAAAGTGTTCATTAGGACACAGCCTGGTTAAAAAATACTTCAGAAATGTTAATGATTAGATAAAGGTCAAAATTTCTGAGGAATGGTCACCCAGCACCCTGATTTGAGTGGGGTGATGGATTAGCGGTTATGGAGACCTTTGACGGAGAGGTTTCAAAGACTGAAAGTGATTTTTTTTCACTTATTTTTTATTACAACGTATTCATTGCCACTTATTAGGAGCTGGTTAAATTTTAGGGCCATGAGCCTCAACTTATAGAGAAAATCCAGCAAGATCTCAGCTGTGAGCTCCCAGTCCAATGGTGGAGGCAAGAATTATTCTACCTGAATTTGTACTTGACAAATGCTTCCTCACTTCTCAATTGTGGTAATCAAATTTTGAGAGGGAAGCATATCTCATTCTAGGTTTTCAAATACATTTGCCAAATAATTAGATATGACATTTCCCGATCCTTTCTTTTCTGTTTCCATGGCAATATTGTCTTTTTCTAACATGATCTATATGATAAATTTTATTATCTGTTTATGACAGTCTGTAGGAAGGTATTCTATTGCTGTTTTCAAGGAAATACTACATTTTTTATTGTATTCTGCTTATTTTTCCATTAGTTTCTATTTATTTTTTGATTAATCTATTTATTTGCTAATCTTTTGTCTTTCTGTGTCTAATTTCTTAAGGTGAGCACCTCCTATAAATTTTATCTTTCTGCAATAACGTGTTCGTGTAGACTAGGACATTTCCCTTGAACCCAGGTTTTTCTCTGCTCATAAGTTTGGACATAAAAGTGCTTTATCTTTTATTTTCTTAGCACTTAATGATTTCCATCTGAATCTCATTTTTTTTTTTTTTTGAGACAGAGTCTCACTCTGTTGCCCTGGCTAGAGTGCCGTGGCATCAGCCTGGCTCACAGCAACCTCAAACTCCTGGGCTCA
>CAUYRT010106293.1:0-15411 GCA_963574885.1 Lepilemur ruficaudatus
ACAGATGCACACACATGCACAGAGACAGGCACACACGGACACAAACACACAGACACAGATGCACACACATGCACAGAGGCAGGCACACACAGACACATGCACGCACACAGACACAAACACACAGACACAGATGCACACACATGCACAGAGACAGGCACACACGGACACAAACACACAGACACAGATGCACACACACGCACAGAGACAGGCACTCGCAGACACAGACTAGCATGCACAGACACACAGAGTCAGAAACAGACACATGAGCGCACACACACACAGACACACACGCAGAGACCCAGACACACAGACAAAAACACACACACGCAGACAGACCCAGGCCCCTCGCGCTGCAGGCTCGGGGCACCTGGAGCAGGAGGACCCAGGCGGGCCTCCCCCACAGGCACACGCGTCGCACATTTCACCTACTGTATGGGCCAAAGAGGCATTTGGAAACCAGCTTGGGAACCTCATAACCATTCATAACATTGTTCTGGGAGAACACACAAAACATTGCCCCATAAACAAACATTTGCAATAGAATTCCTCCAAAAGCTGGGAATTGCCTGTACTAGAAAACTAACAGAGCAAGAAGAGAAAAACCGCATAAACTTGGTTTGCCTCCGCAAAATTAATACCAATTACAAAAACATTTATGTGAACTGCTTACCATTTACACCTAATTACCATGCAGCACAATTATGCATATCATTAAGGCTATGCCAGATTAATTATGCTGTACGTTTCATTTGATTACACCATCATACCCTGAGTTCACACATGCCCGCTTCCAGAGGGCCGTCCCTGGCTCGGGCACTTGCGCAGGTATGTACAAACCAGAGAAACATGGCTTTCCCCGTTTCCACGTTTCCAGATCCAGAGCAGTCCCTACGTCCCAGCAGAGACACCCCGACTCTTGCCAGGCCTGGCCTACATCACCACCACAAGAGCCCCTGCCGAGAAGCCCTCTTCCCACCAGAGCCTCCAGAGGCAGAGACGCTTTGGCGGTCTGTCCACGGGTGTGGCTGCATGTCACAGGGCAACGAATACAGCCCCATGGCCACCACGTGTGCCCCTCATAGAGGAAGTGGCCCCTCCACCCCCGCTGTCTCCCGAGGCTGGCTCTGCGAGCAGGGCAGCCTAGCCCACGTCCAGGTCCGGTCACCCGAGGTCATCTCCCTGACCCACCAGGGCTCTGTGCCCCTTTGCCCTGGCACACTAAGCCAGCGACAGGGCAAGGTCCCAGCTGTGGTCCCACAAGGCCCTCTGCTTTCCACGCAGCGCTAGGCAGCTCTGCACAGACCCCTTCACCTTTATTAAAAAGAGAAAAGGAACTGACCCCCCCCCAACTCTCATTTAGCTCAGTGAATGTTCTTCAAATACACTGGGGGGACCAAAGTTTGTGGAAAAGAATTGGGAACAAGAAAGTCAACAGAACACGATAAATGGACCTTCCCAGGAAGTGGGAACTCCAAAGTGACTGAGGGGACAGGAGGGAACAGGCCCCTTGGGAGGCAAAGCACCAGAGAAAACGCAGACATGGGAAAGGGAAGGAAGGGGGCAGTGTGTGTGCCCCTCCGTGCCAAGGACCGAACATCCGCAGCCGGATTTTAATCCTCACACATCTGTGAGGCTGGTTGTATGAGGATTCTTTGACAGGACAAGTGAAATAAAATATCCAGGTTTAGTGCAAGAAGCAGTGTTTGAAACAAACAAAATCACAAGCCTGTGAAGTTATGTCCATTCTGCAGAGGGCAAAACGGAGGCTCAGAGAGGTTACACGATCTCCCAAGGGTACACAGCAAGGAGGTAGCAGAGACAAGGTGAGACCACTGTCTGTCCAGTGCCACGTCTGGTGGCCCAGCATGACGCCATGCTGCCCCTTGCCTCTACCTGGGTTCAAAGATGCTGACGTGGCTCAAGTCATTTTTCTAGAAATTCCTTAGAAATGGCCTTCAGACTATACTTCACATAACACACACGGCAAGACTCGTTTCTATTTCAGAGAAACAGTTGTTTGTTTCTTTTCTGTTGCTTACCAAAAACGCTGTCCCCAGCTTGTCCCCACCTATCTCTGCAGACCTGCCTCTGAGTGGAGAGTGGCCGGAAGGCAGCTTCACGTCAACTTCCAATCCACCTGGATTCTCAGAGGGCCACGAGACCCACCCCAGGCCGTGCAGCCAGGACAGGGACTGGAGGGACAGGATCAAGGCCTCGCAGCTCACCTTTGAGGGAAATTACTGTGACGGAGAAGCCCCGGCTCGGGTCCCCAAACATCAGCATCCCCAATACATGTGGGGCAAACTCCTGGTTAAGTTACTTCCTTCCTCAAAAGTCTGCCAGTTACGGACCCAAATGCAACTGCCTTTCTAATGCATCACACTGCACGCCCCACCTCCAGGCCTTAGGACGCAGCTGCTTCTGCAAGCCCAGCCCTGCTCTCCCTGGGGAAATCCTACCCACCCTCAAGCCCCAACTCCAGTCCTGCCTCCGGCGGGAAGCACACGCAGTTAGTTCTCTGCCAGGCTCCCCCACCTTGAGTGGCATCTCCACCCACACAGCTGGCTGAGCCAGAAACCAGAGGGTCTCCCCAACTCACCTCAGCGCCTCCATCGCCCAGCTGTTCCACTGACTCTACTTCCTAAATGGGGCGCAGAGCTCGCCTCCTCCAGGCCCACACTGCTGCTGCCTGGATGTCGGTACCAGCCTCCTGCCTGGGCTCCCTGCCCCCAACCTCCCCTGCCCAAGTTCTCCTCCTCCATGGCCCAGAATGATCTTTCTCAGACATAAACCAAGCCTGACACCCATCGATGGACAACATCCCAACCTTCCATGACCAGCCTGGCTCAGCCCTCCAGCCTCATGCTCGTCATTCCCTACACCGCAGCCACATGGGGCCAGAAAGTGCCCTGTCCACCTAGCTAACGGCCCCCTGCCCGTCCGGATAGTCCCTCCCCCAAATTAGCTTCCTTTTCTGAGCCTCGGTAATGCCCCAGGCGCACCTGGCCAGGGCTCCTTCTGCCCCGCCAGATTCCCATCTAAGCTGCAGGCTACTTGAGGACTGGCAGCCTCTTTCATCTGTGTAGCCAGTGCCTGGCACACAGTAGGTCTTTCCTAAACGAACAGGTGAACATCATGTGTGGATCTGAAGCAAGGGACCTCTGGCAAGAAAACTCGGGAGCTGCCAGACCTGCGAGCGTGGGGGCCAGCATCTTGCCCGCCTTGCCCTGGCTCTCAGCTTCCAGGCTGCTAGCAGGGTGTCGACAGAAGAAAACTCAGAGGCGACTGCCCAGCCCCACTGGGCTGCCCAGCTGAGCTTTCAGTACCAGGCAGGGCCCTCAGGCCACCACCAGTTGGGCTGGGAACCACCGGCCTGTGAGTGGATGGCAACAAGCAGCACATTGTTGCTGGTAATAAAACCATTAGGAGCCATCGCTGCGTGCCAGCTGCCAGGCCGGGTTGTGGTCTAGACCCTCCCATGCCTCCAGGGCGTGTGTGGCAGAGCCAGGCTGCCAGCAGGCCCAGAACCCAGCACAAAGGCCATACTGCCTGTCTGGCCCCAAGGAGACCAGAGGGCAGGGAGGTAGAGAGGGCCCATGGGACTCTAAAGAGATTAATGAAGGTGCAGCCAAAGCCTGGCTTTACTGATGAAGAAACGGAGGCCCAGAAAGGCCAAACTCCCTGTTGGCACTGTGTCAGACAGTGAAGGCTAAGGAGGACAGAGACATCTTTCGCTGTCCCTGCCACTCCCCTGGCCCCTGCCCCAGACCAGAGTCCATTGTGGACTTGGGGGTCATTCTCAACCAGGAAACATTTGTAGGGTCTTACAGCATAAGAGGGTTCATCGGGGTCGTCCTCACCCTGCAGTGACCCCCACGTGAAGAAAAGGAGCACACACCTCCTGAGCACCAATGACGTGCCAGGCACAGTGCCGGCTGTTTTCACAAAGCAGTTCATTTCATTCAGGCCACACTTGTGAGATGTGGATGCTACTCTCACCCCTGACCTGCAGATGAAACATCTGCAGCTCAAAGCTGTTTAGGGCCAGCAGCAACTAAGTGCTAGTAGGGCTCAGACGCTAATCCAGGTCTGCCCGATTCCAAAATTCCTTCATTGTCCCACACATCTGTTCCCCACCAGCCTGGGATGAGGGAGCTGGTTCGCAGCTGGACCACTCTGTGCTGGCCTCCAAGTTGCAGGTCCTTTTATGTCTCTTTCTGCCTTATTCCAAGGGACGGGGCCAAAGAAGTGCACAGACCCTATCTTATATTGTGTTTAACCGGGATAGATTTAGGGGGCAAAGGACTCTCCAAGAGGCACCCATGGGCTAGGCTGGAGAGGGAAACGTGGAAGGGAGAGGTGGGTGCTGTTGCCAAGCAACCAGCCCTGCACCTCCTAGGGTAGCAAAATGACTGCAGGGAGAGGAATTTGTATCTGCCCCTTCCTCACCTCCCCACCCTATCATCAGGGTCACTACCACCTGCACAGGGGCCCCTAGATCAGACTTGGACACAACGTGAGCCCACATGCCAGACACAAGTTCCCCAGGCAACCCTTCCACCCCTGCTGGGTGCTTTGTCCTCCTTCAATGTGGCTTTCCAAGATGCTCTTGCCATGCTCAGGCTGGGCCCCAGTTATACCTCCAGTTACTGGGGAACCACTTGGGCCACTATAGTCCAGCTGACTGATGCTTTTTGGGAAGATGCACAGTGATTTGTTTTCCATCCTGGGTGAGAACTTAGTTTCAAGTCACCAGCCTAGAAAGCTAACTTATTTTCTGCTCTCACCCAAATCACTACCAGCCCAGCCCCTTGCTCATAGACCTGTATCTGCAATATTTCTCTCTGCAACCTTTCCAGAAAAGACAAGTACCTGAGTAACCTCACCCTTTGCTGCCAGTCTCTAAGCCAGTTTCTTATCCATTAGAATAAATAGTCCATCCCTCAGCTTTAAGGCATCTTAATTTTTTTTCATGTTCTTATCCACAAGCTTTAAAAAGGTGTGGTTTTATTTTTGTTGTTGTCCTTAAGAAAGTAACACATGTCCACTTACATTTTCTCAAAGAGTACAAAATAGTATAAAATAAAAAGACAAAAACCTTTGTTGACAGGATGGTGTGTATCCTTCCAGAATGACTTTTTCCATGCATGTGCAAGCCCACAAATGTGTATATTTATATATATTTTAAAGAATTTTACAAAAATGAGATCACACTACGCACATTTTTTGGGGGGTAACGCACATTACCTCCTGGACATCTAACACATCAGAACAGATGTGCATACTACCTCATTTCAAAGGCTTTTAGGAAATCTAAACAGATTCTCCTTTACCTATAAATTTATTTATCTCTTCAGAATCTATAAAATTAATCACACAGGACTTCCAGGAGCCTCCTCCCAAACAGGTTTTGCTTGCTGGGGTGTGAGGATTCCACTGGCCTGGCATGGGCCAGGGCACCCTCGCTCTGCCTCCCAGGGTCCTCTGGGGGACCAAGGGAGAGGCTCACTCCAAGGGAAACCTGCCACCCTAGCATTCCCCATGACACAGCCCACATTCAACCAACAGCTTCGTAAGCCACAAATCTAACCCCACATAATCTCCTCTCTAAGCATCTTTTTACCTTTTCAAGTAGGGATCGCTGGAACCCATGACCTAGCTGATCTATTAGGTCTAGAACATCTTCTGCAACACCCCCCACCCCCATCTGTATAGCAAGACGAGCACCAGACTGGAAGCCAGAGGCCAAGTCGCAGCTCTCCCATTACTGGCTGTCAGGGATGGCCCTTTGCCCCTCTGTGCACCCAGATGGGGCAGCTAATCACTGGCTCAGAATTAAAAATGACCTTGACATTTGAAACAGAAGCAGAGCGGGAAGATCAACAGGGATGATGGTGAGCATGGCCGTGACCGCAGGAAAGAGAATACAGGAACCTGGTCATATATCTAATAAGGCTGGGAAGCTAGGGGCTGGAGAGGACCACAGCAGGATAGGAGTGGGCAACAGCAGAGCTACACTGAAAAAAAATCCAGCCCATGCTGGGATTTTGCTAGGAAAGCCCCAGGCGTCCATACCTCCCCACCCCCCACCACGCACCGTCACTGTCTTCCAGACAGGAGGGTGGGTGGCCTATGACGTGATTAGCAAGAGAGATTTGGCCTGGTGGGCCCTGCCCATTGGCTGTCCTTGCGGAGGGCTGCCAGGCACCTGTACCTACACTTGGGGGCACCAGGCCACCTTCCAGGGCACTTCCCCTCTCAGTTGGCAGCTCGTTTCTCGGCTCTGAGTTCTGCCGAGTGTAGGTGAGGGAGGGTGGAGGGCAGGGCGGGAGTCGGGGCTACAGAGGCAGGAACCTGCAGTTCTGCCCCCATTTCCCGGGTGCTGACAGTCCCTTGCAGGAATGTTCTAAATGCTGGGGTGCCTCCACTGAGGGGTAGGCAAGTGGGGACATGGAGACCTCTGGGAGTCCAGAAAAGGGACCCCTCTCCCTGCCCCCCATCCACACCATGGTTGCTGTTGCTGGCATGGAGACTAGACCTTACCCTGGTGTCCCCCTTAATTGCCACAACCCCCTGGGGTTGGTATAGTTTAAATCCTGCTCTGTTTATCTCCAGGTCTGAGCTCTTAAGCTCTAGTCTACGGTATATAAAGAATCAAGATCCTACACCAAATGAGCTCATTCGGCCACTTCCCTCCCTCCTTTATGTCCTTCTGCCTCGGCCCCCAACAGCCACCACAGTCATGGCAGTTCGGAGTGATTCTCCCTGGGCCGTATGGGAGCGACTAGAGCATGGAGGCCCTCTCCCCAAGCCCTCGCGGGGGCTCTGCCTGGCCACCAGCACAAGCCAGGCCCCAGTCGCCTCCCGCGCCCCACAGCTGTCCCGGATGTAGCCCCTCCAGATGGCTGGTTTCCTCTCCTCAGCCTGGAAGCTCCCTTTCTGGTCTCTGAGGCCCCCTCAAGTGCCATCTCCTCCAGGAAGCCTTCCTGATCCCTCAGCTGGCTGTGACCTCACTCTCCTTCGAGCACTTTCTCTCTCCCTCCCCACAACCCTGGTCTCACTCTGCCCTCAAAGCCAGCACGGGGCCTTGCTCACAGGAAATGCTCAGCAACTGTCTGGAAAATGGAAGCAAACATGGCGGGGAAATGCCACCGCACTCCAGAGAATGAGCAAAAGGAGCTGAAACTACAGCGGGAGGATTTGAGGAAGATGCACAAACAACCTGTTGACAACGCGACGCCTTAAACTCTGGAACAGATTGCTAAGTGGCGCTGAGGAGCCTCCCACCTCCAGAGATTTTGAATCAGAATCAGCACTTTCCTCATCTGACCAAGATTCTGCAGGAGACGCAGGCGGGTGGACGAGACTCCCCAGAGCACTTGCTGCAGCGCCGGTCTACGTGAGCCGCCCCGGCGACAGGGACACTCACAGGGCGCTTCCGCTCTAAGTAACTAACGCACATCATCTCATTCCATCCTTACCGCAGCCTGCAAGGTAGACTCTACTCTCACTCCCATGTCACAGGCAAGGAAACCGAGGCCCAAAGTTAGTTGCCCAAGATCCTACAGCTGGGAAGTGTCAGAACGCAGCTCCTTTTGAGTCCACGGCCCTCACTTACGCTGCCTTGACACTGGCTCATGTTGACTCAAGTCCTACCTAGTCACACATGGTGGCTACACATACGCCACATGCACACGCAAATACGCACAGACACACGTGCACCGAAGCCCATCCTGCCCACACCACCGAGAGGAGGCTGGCTCAGACACAGATACAAATCTCAGGTTGACACTTCGTGGATCTCAGATTTGGTCACGTTTTTAGGGAAGAACAGTCAAATAAAGAAATGACTGAAAATGAATCCTCAAAATTTAAGCGGAAAGGAATCTCCGGCCCGGTTAGTTTACTATTAAAGCCCTGCTCAGAGCAGCAGAAACCCAGCCTCAGAGGCAGGCGAGGTCCTGCTGGGCTCTGGTACCCACTAATACAAAAATGCAGGTAGAAGCAGTTCCCCGAGGGCTGGGCCTTGCCCTAACTGCTAGAAGCCAGAGACACACTCAGCTCTCTATGGGGTATGAGGTGGGGGGATGTGGGCACCAAGTCGGGGACCCCAGGTCAGCAAGCTGGAGGCAGCAGAAAGTGCCAAGGGAGAATGGCATGTGACAGGCACACAACTGGCCCTCAGGCTCTGGGTAACACAGCCAACTCCGGGAAGAACTGGGCCTGGCCCCTCCCAGATAGCCCCCTACCCAGTTCCAAGTACACTCGGAGCTGAAAGTCCTCTTTCAGCTTGAAATGCTAAGGCCTGGATTCTAATGGTGACATTTCAGGCCCAAGGATGGCAAGAGGGTGGCCCATTTTTAACTCACCCATTAGAGAGCTGGCAAGGCTACTCTCAGGGTCCCCTTCCTACCTGGTTCCCACAAAAAGAAGCCTCAGGGGTGTCTGGCCTCTTGCTGGGAGAGAACCTGGGTGTCTCAGGGAGGTTTGAGCCTAAGGTACTGGCCCCTAAGTAGGCAACGGGCACTGGGAGAGCAGCAACAAGCAGGCCAGAGTCCAGCCACCGAAGCTTCCTCGAGGGACAGGGCAGGACAGTGAGTGAGCTTCCGTCATTCAGCAGATACCCATGGAGGCCTCATGGGGTGTCCAGCAGGGACTCAGAGGGAGCCCAGGCAAGGTCCCTGTTCCCCGGGTAGATCGGCACACAGCAGACGGCAGGAGCCAAGGAAAGAGCCGTACGGTGGGGCCGTCTGAGTTCCCTGGAGTGCAAGCCTGGCTCCACTTCTGCTGGTGATCCTAGACAAGGATTTTAGGACTTGTCCTGTCTTCATTGCTGGCTTTTTGAGAGATAATTGGCAGAGATGGGCGTGAAACTGACAGTAAAATATCCATAAGGGACTGAAGGGCTTACTGTGAACTGGACACAGAAACCTCAGAAATTATCCACACACACAGACTTCCACATAAACCTACGGACACGTGTGAAGGCTTAATGGAGGCTGTACTTTCACGCCCTCCGACCTCACCAACCTTCCTCCTGCAGGGCCCCCGCCCCTCATACCACCTCTTCCATCCAAGGATCATCCCCCTGGGAGGCCCTGCTCTCACTCATTCCTCCTCTCCTTAGAAGCCTGCCCTGATTACCCCTGTGTGGTGAAAAACGGACCACCCTGCCCCCTTCCCTGGGTCTGAAATTCCACCACCGGAATCAGAGCCATAGAATGTTAAAGTTGGAATAGACCTTCCGGCTCTAGTCCAACCCCCACCCCACAGAGGAATCCTGTCCGCAGACACCCTGACAGATGGCCACTGGCGTCCTCTCCTAGGCGTCTCCAGGCTTGGGAGGGCAGCCCTCTCAGTGTGGATCAGTCATTCCTTGAGTCTAGAAAGAATTCACCTTTCCTGAGGTCAGCCTCCTGCTGATGGCACTGGTGCCCGGGTGGGGTAACAAGAACAGCCGTGGTCAGCCTGAACCAGGAGCTGCTTATTTGATGGGCAGCTGCAGATAAGCACCAAGGTGCCCGGCGAGAGGCTGGAGAGGGTGCCAGGGCTCAGAGCAGGAGGGGGACCCAGGAGGCGAGGCAGGCAGGTGCCAGAGCCGCTGCACAAGTCCGCCTGGGTCCCCATATGGATGCGACACATGTGCACACATGCACACACACTTTGACAGAATCGCCTGTCACACAACCCAACCAGGGCCTCAGTGGAACCTGGAGGCAGAGGGGGGCACCATCTTGCCCCAGAAAACCAGCAGGAACTCCTCACAACTCAACTCTCCAAAGGTAGGCAGCTCAGAAAAGTAGCTGGAGATGGCCCCTGCCAGCAGAGGGGACGGTCCAAAGAGAGTCCACTCCACTGACAGCTGGGTTCCCCAAATCCCACAGGCCAGTGCTAACACCCCAGCCACATGCAAGGAGAATAGCTCCCCTGGCTGCAGCTGTCACATCTGCCTGGGAGGGAGGAGGCACACTGGAGCAGCACCTGATCCCAGGATCCCTTCGCAGCTTGCCCGCCCAGGAGGCGGTTCAGCCGCTGGCAGCCTAGGGTGAAACATGAAGACTGCACAGTCCCCCAGGGATGCTGATGGCAGTCTCTGGGCACAGCAGTGAGGGCCAAGCTGGGTCACAGGGCAGAGGGCGCTTCTCCCGAAGGCTGGTTTGAGGGGGGGAGTTGTGCGGCTCAGGGGCCCCAGCCCTTCCTCTGCCCCCGCCTGCTGCAGGCCAGAGCTGCCCAGCTGGGTGCAAGACGCCATCTTGGGTCAAGGTGCAGCCACAGGGGGCTCCCTTCAGGAGCCAGGGGAGAGAGCCCCCGAGAACCAGCGGGCCCCTACTCTCTACCCAGGTCGCCAGCACCTCCTCAACGGGCCTTGCAGCAGAGAGAGGTTGGAAGGGCGGAAGAGATAGAGAGGGGGAGAAACAGCAAGGGAGGAGGGAAGGGAGAGGGTGCCCCCAAGAAGGGAGGCTCCAGGAAGGCGAAACGCAGTTTGGCAGGCCGAGGGCCGCGGGCCCCAGCGAAGAGGGGTTGGGGGAGGCCGGGGGCGGACCCCTGGACCCGCGCCAGCTCGGTCCGCGCCGAAGGGGAGGGAGGGCAGGGCGGCCTGGGGGAGGGGAACTGGGGTGAGGGCGGGACACGGACCGCGGCCGCCTGCGGCTCCGAAGCCCGGGGTCTCCCGGGGTGCTGGGACGTGGGGACGAAGACCCCGATCCGCAGCCTCGGCGAGGCCTCGTCCTTCACTGTGCAGATGCGAAGCTTTCAAGGACACGTCTGCACCGGCCTGGCGGGGGTGCGTGTGCGTGAGTGTGTCCGCGTGCGTGGGAGTGTGCGTGGGGGGGCTGCTGCAGGGGGCGACCCCGGGCGTCCCCACCCGCGCCGCTCCCAACTCAGGCCCCGCTTCTCCCACCTCCGCGTTTTCCGGCCCCCGCGGCCCGGGGACGGTATCCTAGCCCGCCCCCGCCCCGCCCCCACATTGCGGCGCAGCCACCACTGCCGCCCCGGCTCCCACGGCCCGCGGCGGGGACAGGGAGGAGCCAGGCACGACGAACCCCCCCGTGCCGCCTGGCCCTCTGCGAGGAGGTGTGCCCCCCCAAGTGGGCACTCTCCCAACCCCGCCGCCCCTCCCAGATCCGCTGGCGCCCCGCACCCCCAGCCACAGGTGGCCGGAGGAGGATCACTGCGCAGCGCTCCCCGGCCCGGCCCCGCGATCACCCCTCGGCCCGCCCCCGGGGGCCTCCAGGGTCCCCCGCCCCGCGGGGCCGAGGAGGGCCGGGAGCCGGGGGGAGGGGCGGGGGGCCGGGTCGTGCCAGGCTGCCATTTTCTGCCGCCGCCGCGGAGCCTGCGCGGGGCCCGGCCCCCGCCCCCCTCCCTCGCTCCCTGCGGGCCGCGGCGGGGGCCGTTTATTCTGGGTCGGGGTCCGCGCCCTCCAGCGCCCTGGCCGCGGCCCGCAGGCAGGGACACGGGGCGGGGGCAGAGCCCGGAAGGCGGGGGCGGCCAGGCCCGGGCCCCTGCGGCAGCGCTGAGCCGGGCACCGCGGCTGAGGCCGGCGGTGGAGGGGGGCCCCCCGCGGCATTGTATAGACTTGAACTTGAGCCCGGAGCCGGGCGGGGGCGGGGAGGGGGGTCCGCGCCGGGAGCGGGCGGGACGGGAGGGGGCGCCTGCCGAGCCCGCGGGGACATAAACAAACCCTCAAATCCCCCGCGCCGCCCCGGCCAGCCCGGCCCGCCGTCCCCACCCGCAGCCCTTGTCCCGCAGGCGCCCGGCGCCGAGTTGCAGGGGTCCGGGAGCGTGCCCCGAGCCGGGGACTGCCCGCCGCGGTGCCCCCCGCCCAGCCTCCCCTCCTCCCGCCCGCCTCCGGGCCGGCCTCCCGGGCCGCCAGCAGCGGCGCTCATTACCGTGTGGCCGGTCGGGTCGGGCCGGCCCGGCTGCGCGCCCTGGTGCCGCGGCGCCGCGTCCCGGCTCGTCCTCTGCTCTCGCCGCCGCCGCCGCCGCCCGCGCGCCCTCCCTCCCTCCCGGCCCGCCTGCCTGCCTCGCTCGCTCGCTCGCTCCCTCCCTCCGCTCGCTGTCGCGCTCCCTCTCTCCGCCTCCTCCGCCGGGTCCCCCCCTCCCACACTTCTCTCCGCCTTCCTCCTTCCCTCCCTCCGGCCGCCCGCGGGCCCAGGCCTCCGCCCGCCGCTCGCCCCCCGCGGCCGCGCTGGCCCGGGCCCCGGCGCTGCGGAGCCGGCCCGGGAGGCAGCGCCGACTGGGGGGCCCCGGGGCGTCGCGGCGGGAGCGGCCTGGACGCACGGCCGGTCCTAGCGCCCTCGGCCCGACTTCCCGGCCTCTGCGGTCCCCCGGGGGTCCCCGCACGCTGCGAGACGCAGGGCCAGACCCCGCAGCGCCCCGACCGTGCACCGGGCCGGGCACCTCGCCTCGGCCACGCTCGCGGCCACTTCGGCCCCTCGGGTCCGAGTCGAGCCGGGGCCTTGCTGCAGCCCTCCCCCGCGGGGCGCCCCACTACCTGGCACTGTCTCCGCGTTGGGTCCCCGCATCCAGCACTGGCCGCAGGGACAGCGGCCCCTCCTCTCCCCTGGCCGGTGTCAAGTGCCTCCCCCCGCAGCCCGCGGAGCCCCCGGCGGCCTCCGGCCTGCAGTTCTCCCGACCTCCACCAGAGTCCACTGCACTCTGCCTGCCTCAGCACTGGGGCTGGGGACAGCAGCGCCGGCCCAGCCGCGCCGCAACCCTCAGCCAGGTGCCACCTGGGAGTGGAAACCAGCCGGCTCAACAGGGCCAAGGTCGGAGTGCCAGGCTCCCCCTGGCTGTCCCGGAGGCTCCAGAACCTCTATGAGATGAGCCGCCTTGAAGGGAGTGAGCTCCCCGTACCTTGAGGTGTCCAAGTAGAGTTGGGTGCCCTCAGTTGGGCACTGGAAGATGAAAATTTCATGGGGTGGGAGGTTGAACTAAATGACATTGAAGGTCTCTTCCAGCTGTTAGATTCTGTGCATACCTACACCCCGCCCTCACCTCTTCACTGTGGGGGTTGTTCTCATTCCCCACATAGCTCAGGGCTCCAGGGTTCTGACTTTGGGCATGGCTGTCTAATTCCAAGAGCACAGCCACCCTCTGCTCATCACTCTCCTCCAACAGCTACCTCTAGGACTTGAGGCTGGGCCCTCTGGCCCCCAGCCTCCTCACCTGGCTCCGTGTTCTGCCCATTGCCCCAACAGCCACATTCCATGCAGCCCTCCAGCTGTGTTGCAGTGCCCTGAACTCCCCACTCCCACAGGACATGGTGAGCCTCCTCCCCAGGTGCCTGCCCTCCCATTTGTGGGCAGGGGCTACTGGAGATGGCATCCAGGCCTTTGCTGCTGAAGCTGGTCCTACTTTTCCCTTCTCATGCAGCATCCCCCAGCCCCAGCAACGCCACTCCTTTGAGAGTCACAGGTACAGAGTTACCTAGTTCTTTGGGACCCAGAGCTGACCTTTCATCCAAGAGGGAAGGTTTTCCCTCAAATGCATCCAGGTCCTTCAGTCTTCCCCACCCCACCCCTAAGCCTCAAGGTCTGAGACCACTATCCAGGCAATTGCCCTGGCCTTTTTCAATGTCTCCGTCACTCAAGTGGCCACCCGATGCTACTGACGAGAGGCCCTGCTATCCATGTCTCCACCTGGCCAGTCCCAGAGACTCATGATGCTCTGTGAGGACAAGGACCACATCCGTCATCTCTGCAGTCCAGCACTTGGTACATATGTGTTCTCCATAAACCTTGGTTGAATTCACATGTGACCGCAGGCGCCTAACCTCTTTGCTTTCTACTTCAAGATGGCCATCCAAAAACTGCTTGGTGGAGGGGAAGACCATTTTAGAAAGATGACTGTCTACCTCTACCTTCAACAAGAGCTTATGCAACACTGCCCCCAAATAGCAGCAGTCGTTTGTTGAGTGTCTGCCATGTGCCGGGCACCAGACATGGCGCTCTTCGTCTTCGCCAGCCTTGTGAGGTGGCTTGTACCATCCTCACGCTATAGATGAAGAAACTGAGACTTAGGCAAAGCCACACAGTTAGGAAGTGGCAGAGCCAGGATTCAAAACCAGGTTTCGCCTGACTCTGAAATCACCACACCACCCCTTGAAAACATTGTAGCTGCTCTTAACAAGCTGAAATTCTCAGGGCCACGATGGGCAAATGTAAATTTCTGTTCAGTAGGGCTATTTATGATGATGTCATCGGGAGCCTCTGAAGTGTGTGACCTTGGGTGTCTGTGTTGCTGGGATCAGCAGGCCCAAGGTGGCCATGTTAGGGGCTTGTGTCCAGTAAAAAGCAACCATGTGGCTGCAGAGTTGGTTCCAGACCCTGGCCCTGATGGCTTTGGTCCCAACAGGCGGTGTATCAGTGCTGGCTAACACTCGGCACCGCACATCCTGCTGGGTCCAGCTCCGATTGGTTTAGCCTTTGGACTCCTACACCCCCTCCCTTGTGTTCACCCCACTGTGAGCTGGCCTTGCCAGAATCTTGGTTGATCTTAGATAATCTAGGCTGTGGGGCAGAATCAGTCAGGACAGGCTAGGTTATCCTGGGGTAACCAACAACCCCGAATCTCAGTGACTTAAAACCACAAAGTTTCTATGGAAAACAGTATGGTGGTTCCTCAAAAAGATTAAACATAGAATTATTGTATAACCCAACAATTCCACTTCTGGGTATATATCCAAAAGAAATGAAAGCAGAGATTCAGATAGGTATTTGTACACGTATGTTTATAGCAATATTATTCACAATAGTCAAAAGGTGGAGACAAGCCAGATGTTCATCATCTGAGGAGCAGGTAAGTAAAATGTAGTATGTACCTAGAATATTACTCAGCCTTAAAAAGAAAAGAAATTCTGACACCTGTTGTTGCAACACGCATAAACCTTGAAGACATTATGCTACGTGAAATAAGCCAGGCACAAAAGGACAAATATTGCGGCATTCCACTTAGACGAGGCAGCTAGAGGTGTCAAACTCAGAGACGGAAGTGATGGTGAGTGTCAGGAGCTAGGGGCGGGGCGTGGGGAATTAGTGTTTAATGGGGCAGAGTCTCAGTCTGGAAAGATGAAAACATTCTGGAGATGGACAGTGGAGGTGCTTGTACTTACGCTACTGAACTATATGTGTAAAAATGGTAAATTTTGCCGGGCGCGGTGGCTCACGCCTGTAATCCTAGCACTCTGGGAGGCTGAGGTGGGCGGATTGCTCAAGGTCAGGAGTTCGAAACCAGCCTGAGCAAGAGCGAGACCCCGTCTCTACTTAAAATAGAAAGAAATTAATTGGCCAACTAAAAATATATAGAAAAAAAAATTAGCCGGGCATGGTGGCGCATGCCTGTAGTCCCAGCTACTCAGGAGGCTGAGGCAGTAGGATCGCTTGAGCCCAGGAGTTTGAGGTTGCTGTGAGC
>CAUYRT010106294.1:0-12946 GCA_963574885.1 Lepilemur ruficaudatus
CACAGGTTTCTACCCACTGGCAGGACTCATCATCATGGGAGATCCAGGATCCTGGGTTCTGGCTGGCCATGTGATGGATTTACTGGCCACCAGTAAAAGACTCTTATTTCCCATATCCCAAGAATGGATGGACAGGCACCATATACTTACCAGCCAATAGGTATTAGCTGATCAACACCTAAGTGGACACACAGGAACGACATTTATTGGGTGTCGGGCAGACGGGAGGGGGGAGGAGGGGATAGGTATATACATACATAATGAGTGCGATGTGCACCGTACGTGGGATGGTCAGGCTTGAGACTTTGACTGGAGGGGGGAGGGGGGCAAGGGCAATGTACGTAACCTTAACATTTGTACCCCCATAATATGCCGCAATAAAAAAAAAAGACTAAGCCACACATTGGGAAAAATATTTGCAACATATCTGATAAAGGACTAGTATCCAAGATATGCAAAGAATTCTCAAAACTCAACCGTAAGAAGACAAGCAACCTAATTATAAAATGAGCAGAAGACCTGAAGAGACACTCCACCAAATTAAGACATATAGATGGCAAACAAACATATAAAAGGATCCTTAACAACATATACCATTAGGGTTTTGCAAATTAAAACAACAATGAGATACCACTACACATCTATTAGAGTGGCGAAAATCCAAAACACTGATATCTAATAGCAAAGATGCAAACCAACAGGAACTCTCATTCATGTTTGATGGGAATGAAAAATGATACGACCACTTTGGAAGACAGTTTGGCAGTTTCTTACAAAACTAAACATACTCTTGCCATACAACCCAACACTCCTTGGTATTTACCCAAATGAGTTGAAATCTAATGTCTACACAAAAACCTCTACACAGATGTTTATAGTAGCTTTACTCATAATTGCCAAAACTTGGAAGCAACCAAGATGTCCCTCAAAAAGTTAATGGATTTATATATTCAGATAATGGAATATTATTCAGCACTGAAAAGAAATATACTACAAAGCCATGAAAAGACATGAAGGAACCTTAAGTATATATAACTAAGTGAAAGAAACCGATCTGAAAAGGCTAAGTACTGCAGGATTCCAATTATATGACATTCTGAAAAAGGCAAAACTACGGAAACAGTAAAAAGATCAGTGACTGCCACTAGCTCTGTGGGAGGGAGGAAGGGATAAATGGGTGAACCAGAGTATTAAAGCTAATCTATACGATATTTTTAACATAAGGACGTACAGATGTTTTTAATATATATTCATCAAAGCCCATAGGATATACAATATAAAGACTGAATCCTAATGTGAACTATAGATTTTAGTTAAAAATAATATATCAATATTGGCTTATCGATTATAACAGAGCACACTAATATAAGATGTTAATAATTGGGGAAACTGAGTATGTGGAGGGTGGTGAGAAGGTATACGGAAACTTTCTGTACCTCTCACTCAATTTTTCTGTAAACCTAAAACTTCCCTAAAAAGTAAAATCTATTATTTTAGAAAATTGATCCTAAAAAGACCAAGAAAGGGGAGAAAAAGAAACAGAAGTGACAAATAGAAAGCACAAAGATGTAGATTTAAACTCAAATATATCAATATCACATTATTAATAAATGTATAAAAACTGGTGAACATCTTTATAAATATTCCAGTTAAAAAGCAAAAATGGTCGGACTGAATTAAAGATATCTAACTATATGCTGTTTACAAGTGGCGCACCTGAAACATTAAAGATATGGAAAGGTCCAAAGTAAAGGGATTGAGGAAGATATATCTGGAAAATACTATCAAAAGAATGCTAGTGTGTATATGTTAGTATCAGACAAAAATGACTTTAAAGCAAAAAGTAATACTAGATATAAAGAAGATCACTTGATACCAATAAAACCTCAATAAACAGAAATATATTATGGTACTAATTTTGTATGCATAAATAGTATAGCCTCAAATATATAAAGCAAAAATGATAACATTAGATAGGAGAAATAGACAAATTCACAATCATAATGGGACATTTCAGAACCTCGTCTCAATAACTGATAGAGAAAGCACACAAAATACGAGTTTTGGATATGGAGGATTCAAACAAAATGAACAACAAACTCAATCTAAATTTATATGTGTTTATACACATGGTCTCTGACTTACAGTGGTTCGACTTACAATTTTTGAGTTTGCCATGGGTTTATCAGAGCATAATCCCATTGTAATTCCAGGAGCTCCTTATGACTTATAATGAGGTTATGACTTCTACTGAATTCATGTCACTTTTGCACCATTGTAAAGTAAAAAAAAAAATCAAGTCAAATCATCATAAGTTCGGGACATTCACTGTGCTGTCAGCATTAAATGCACTTTTGACTAAGTATTTTTGACTTATGATGGGTTTATCAGACGTAATGCCATTGGAAGTAAGTTGAGGAGCATCTTTATATATACGTACATACACAGTGCCTAAAAACTGCAAAAACATTTCTTTCAAGAACACACAGAATATTTACAAACTGACCACGTACCTAACCATTAAGCAAATCTCAGCTTATTTCAAAGTCTGAAATCAATTACAATATAATTAAGCTAGAAATCAATTACTAAATAACTAAAAAGATGCCAAGATAATCTTCATGTTTCAAAATTCAGATATAATATTTTTATATAATTCATGGGCCAAAGAAAATAACCCTAAAGAAAATTGGAAAATATTTTGAATTGTGTAATAATAAAAATACTACATGTATCAGTGTTCTCCAGAGAAACAGAACAAATAGTAAATATATAGTCATGCGTTGCCTAACCACAGGGATACATTCTGAGAAATGCCTTGTTAGGCAATTTCATCATTGTGGAAACATCATAGTTTATTTACAAAAACCTAGACGCTATAACCTACTTACTACACATCTAGGCTATATGGTATAGCCTATTGCTCCTAGGCTACAAACCTGTGCACCATGTTACTGTACTGAATACTGTGGGTATTTGTGTATCTAAACATATTAAACCTAGAAAAGACACAGTGAAAATGTGCTATAAAAGATTAAAAATGGTACATCTGCAGAGGGCTCTCATGGAGCTTGCAGGACTGAAAGTTGCTCTAGGTGAGTCAGTGAGTGGTGAGTGAACGTGAAGGCCTAGAGCATTACTGTATGCTACTGTAGACTTTATAAACACTGTAAATTTTAGCTATAATAAATTTATTTAAAAAGTTTTCTTTCTTTGGCTGGGCGCAGTGGCTCATGCCTGTAATCCTAGCACTTTGGGAGGCCGAGGCGGGCGGATTGCTCAAGGTCAGGAGTTCGAGACTAGCCTGAGCAAAAGCGAGACCCCGTCTCTACTAAGAACAGAATGAAATGAATTGGCCAACTAAATATATATAGAAAAAATTAGCCAGGTGTGGTGGCGCATGCCTGTAGTCCCAGCTACTTGGGAGGCTGAAGCAGAAGGATCGCTTCGGCCCAGGAGTTTGAGGTTGCTGTGAGCTAGGCTGACGCCACAGCACTCTAGCTCAGGCAACAGAGTGAGATTCTGTCTCAAAAAAAAAAAAAAAAAGTTTTCTTTCTTCAATAATAAATTAACCTTAGCTTATGTAACATTTTTACTTTATGAACTTTTAATTTTTTTAACTTTTTGACTCTTTTATAATAACACTTAGCTTAAAACACAAACACATTAAACAGCTGTGCAAAAATATTTCCTTTCTTTATATCCTTATTCTACAAGCTTTTATGCATTTCTAATTTTAAAAAAATTTTACTTTTTAAACTTTTTTGTTAAAAACAAAGACACAAGCATATATATTAGCCTAGGCCTACACAGCGTCAAGATCATCTAGGATATCACTAGGCAACAGGAATTTTTCAGCTCCATTATAATCTTATGGGACCACCGTCATATATGTGGTCCATTCTTGACCAAAACTTTTATTATATGGCACATGCTTGTATAATTATATGGAAGAGAAGATTTATTATAGGAATTGGTTCACATGATTATGAAGGATGAGATGTCCCACTATATGCCATCTGCAAGACGGAGAATCAGGAAAGCTAGTGGTGTCTGAGTCCAAAGGCCTGAGATCCAAGAGCTCAATGTCCAAGGGCAGAAGAAGATGATTGTTCCAGCTCAAGAATAGAGAGAAAATTTGCCCTTCCTCCATCTTTTTGTTCTATCTGGGCCCTAAATGGATTGGGTAATGCCTGCCCACATTAATGAGGACATATCTTCTTTACTCAGTCTACTGATTCAAAAGCAAATCTCTTCCAGATACACTCTCATAAACACACCCAGATATAATGTTTTGCCAGCAGCTATCTGGGCATCCCTTAATCCAGTCAAGTTGACCATAAAATTAACCATTATACTACGTATCAAAACTTGTGCACTGGGCATGAGGGATATTTAGGTAGGTTGGTAATGTTGTAATTCTTCTCTGGGTAGAGGTTACATGGGTTTGTTTACTTTGTGATAATTTATCAGCTGTACACTCACAATTTGTGTATTTTTATTTATATATAACATAAACATATAACTTAAAATATTGTGGGATACAGCTAAAGTAGCACTTAGAGGACAATATAAATATATTAAATAATAAATATATTTTAAGACGACTGTAAATTCAAAAGCTAAAAATCCACCTTGAGAAATTATAAAAAGAACCGCAAGATAAACCTAAAAAAAATATAAAGAAGAAAATAATGTATACCATAAATTGCTGAAATATAAAGCACACATACAATAGAGAGGACTCACTAAGCCAAAATTTTGTTCTTCCAAAAATCTAATAAAATGGACAAACCTCTGGTAAGACAAAGAACAAAAAAGAGAGAAGGAAAAGATACCAAGAGGGCATTTGAACAACTTTATGTCAATAAAGTTGAAACTTTAGACAAACATAAATGCATTCCAAGAAAAAATATAATTTACCAAACTGAATAAACAAGAACTAGAAATACCTGAATAGTCCTGTAACTATTAATGCAATTAAACCAATAGTCTAAAATCTTCCCCAAAGAAGACTCAAATCCCAGATTGTGTCACTTTTTTTTACTTTATTAATTTTATTTTACTGTGGTAAGAACACCAACATGAGATCTATCCCCAACAAATATTTAAGTATACAATACAGTATTGTTGACTATAGTTATATCGTTATACAGCAGATATCTAGAACTTATTCATCTTGCCTAACTGAAATTATATACCCATTGATTAGTAACTCTCCATTTCTCCCACTCACCTTGATCCCTGTAAACCACCATTCCAGTCTTTGATTCTATGAATTTGATGATTTTAAGTACCTTGTAAAGACAGATTCATGCCATATTTGTCTATGACTGGCTTATTTCACTTAGCATAATGTCCTCAAGGTTCATCTGTGTTGTTGCATATTACTGAATTTCCTTATTTTTAAAGGCTGAATAATATTCCATTGCATATATGTACTATATTTCTTTATCCATTTATCTTTCAATGGACATTTAGGATGTTTCTACATCTTGGCTATTGTGAATAGTGCTGCTAATTAACATGGAAATGCAGATATGTCTTTGAGATCCTGACGTCAATTCTTGTTGATAAATACTCAAAAGAGGGATTAGTAGATAATATGTTAGTTCTATTTTTAATTTTTTGAGAAACTTCCATACTGTTTTCCATAAAGGTTGTACCATTTTGCATTCCTACCAACAGCATCCAAGGATTCCAATTCCTCCACATCCTTACCAACACTTGCTTTATTTTGGTTGGTTATTTTTTGTTTTTTTTTTTGATAATAGATATTTTGTGACAGGTGTTAGATGATATCTCATTATGGTTTTCATTTGCATTTCCATGATGATTTGTGATGTTGATAATTTTTTCGTATACCTACTGCCCATCTATATGTCTTCTTTGGAGAAATATCTGTTCAAGTCCTTAGCCCAATTTTTATTTGGGTTATTAAATTTTTTTAAATAAGCTTTCTGGTCCTTTCTCTCTTCTTCTAATAGAACTCTCATAATACATATATTGGTCCAGTTGATAGTATGCCATATTCTCTTAGTTTTCCTCACTCTTTTCCACTATTTTTTCCTTTTTATTCCTCTGACTAAATTATTTCCAATTACCTGTTGTTGAGGTTTGCTTTCCCTTTCTGTTGCTTGATCTAGTCTACAGTCGAACCCTTCTAGTAAGTTATTTAGCTTAGTTATTGTGATCTTTAGCTCTATGATTTTTGTTTGGTATTTTTTAATATTTTCTATCTCTGTTGAAATTCTCACTTTGTTCATGCATTGCTCTCTTGTTCTCAGTGAGTATCTATATGACAGTTATTCAAACATATAATTACATTTAATTAGAGTCAATTTCTGGAGATTTATCTTGTTCCCCTTTTTCCTTTGTTTGGAATATCTTCACCAGATCTTTTGTTTTCCATGAGTCTCCATGCTGGTGTCTGCACATTAGATGAAGTAGCCACCTCCCCTAGGCTTCATGAACTGTCCTTGTACGGGAGAGGATCCCCACCAATCAGCCTAGCCAGAGATTCTGGAGGACTCTCAAACTTGTCCTAGTCTAAGTTGTTTGCTTTGTTCTTTGCAGCCCCCAAGGCATGTAGAGTATGCGTAGTCACATCAGTGCACTGGGACAAGTGAGACTGAAGCCAGTTCCTTGGGTGACCTCCAGCAAAGTTGAACTGTTGGACAGAGTGGCCAACAGTCCAACTCTTTCTCTCCCAGGAAGAAGCTGGGAGCCAAGGTTTTCTTGTCTATGCACTCTGTGCTAGACCAGAAGGGAAAGGGGTCTATGATGACTGCCAGACAAAATCTCCATATCTGCTCTCACTTGTCCCCAGGTGGCTAGATTATGCCAGGCACTGTCAGCACTCTGAGATAGGCAAATCAGAAGCCAGTCCTTTGAGTTACCCATGGAAAAGTCATGGTGTTAGATCCCTGGACTAACTCTTTCCCTCCCAAAGGAGAAGGAAGCAGCTATGGTTTTTGTGTGTTCACTCTGCTGAGCTAGAGGGAGGAACTATAATATCTACCAGCCCAAGTCACTGTCTCAGTTCTCCTCTAGCTAGGTATACTGTGCTCAACCTGTCAGAGCTCCAAGACTGGCAAGATAGATGCTGGTTCTTCAGGCAGCCTCAGAGAAGTTGGGGCACTGAACACTCTTCTCCTCCCCAGATCAATTCTTTCCCTCCCCAGGAGGAAGCTGAGAGCTGAGATATTTTAACTGCTTGCTCCATGCACGGCAGAAGAGATATGATGCCTACCATTTTCCTCCAGACAGCTAGACTGTGCTGGGCCTGTCAGAGCTCCACCATGGGCAAGACGGAAGCCAGTCCTACAGTGAGCTCCTTCAGAAAAGTTGGGGTTCTGCATACATGAACCAATTCTTTTCCTCCCATGGTTGAAGCTGGGAGCTAAAGGGTCTCTTCATAATCATATGGTGCTTGCCAGGGGTAGGGATTGTGGTGAGAGGGCTTCCTTAATCTCCCTACTGGCTTTGGTGAGTCTGGTTTCACATTTGCCCAGAGCACAAGATTATTTTTATCAGTTTCTAGATTTCTCACAAAGGGAATCTGTCTATAAATTGTTGCTGAATCAGTATGTTTGTTTGGGGAAGGAGGGACCAGGGCTTCCTACTGTATCATCTTGCTGATGTCACTCTCTAGATGACTTCAGATTTTAGGGAAGAAATAATTCAAGTTTTAAACACTTTTCTAGAGAATAGAAAAAGAAAGGAGCATTCTCTAACTTCTTTTATGAAATCAGCATAGCCTTCATATCAAAACCCAATAAGGGCAAAATGAAAAAGAAAAATTGAGACAATTTCACTCATAAAGAGAGATGTAAATATCCTGAACAAAATATTAGCAAACCAATCCAAGTAAAATAAGAAAAGAATAACATCATGACTAAATTGAGCTTTCTCCAGGATTGCAAGGTTGGTTTAAACCAAAACCCTGTGCATTATAGGATTTTTTCAAAAAAGACATAAATAATTTTTTAAAATCCTACTTATACAATTCAATTCATTAGCAACATAAAGGAAGAAAAAAATCATAAGATTATCTCAACAAAACAATACAGAAAACCTCTTAACAAATGAGCCACCGATGGGGATTTTCTTAACCTTACGTATGGTACCTGTACAGGGTTGAATATTGTCCTCCCAAAATTCATGCCTATCATGGAACCACAGAAAGTGACCTAATTTAGAAACAGAGTCTTTGTAGATATAATCAAGTTAAGATGAGGTCATAATGGATAAGATGGGCCTTAATCCAATCACTGGTGTCCTTATTAGAACAGGCAAATATGGACACAGACACAGAGAATACCACATAAAGATAGAAGATACAGCGATAATGCCACGTGATGATAGAGGTAGAGATAGGAGTGAAGAATCTACAAGTCAAGGATTACTGGCAAACATTTAAGGCTAGGAAAAGGCAAGGGAGGATCCTCCACTAGAGCCATCAGAGAAAGCATGGCCTTACTGACACCTTGATTTTGGACTTCTAGTCTCCAGAACATAAGAGAATAAATTTTTGTTGTTTTAAGAGACCCGGTTTGTAGTACTTTGTTATAGCAGCCCTGGGATACTAATACAGTATCTATAAAACAACAACAACAACAACAACCCACCCTAAAGCAAATATTATACTTAATGGTAATTTATAGTAGCTTTCTCTTTTAGGTCAGGACCACCACTTTTATTCAACATAGTAGTGGAATTATTAGACAACACAATAAGGCAAGAAATACATAAAGTATATTGGAAAAGAAAAAAACAAAATTTTCAGTCATTATGATTGGATATATAGAAAACCCAGAAGAATTTACAAGTAAATTATTACAATTATTAAGAGACTTTAGGGCCTGGTGCAGTGTCTCACGCATCTAATCCTAGCACTTTGGGAGGCTGAGGCAGGAGGATTGCTTGAGCCAGGAGTTTGAGACCAGCCTGGGCAACATAGCAAGACCCCATCTCTAAAAAATAAAGTTAGCCAAGAATGGTGACACATGCCTATAGTCCCAATTACTCAGGAGGCTGAAGAGGGAGGATCACTTGAGCCCCAGAATTTGAGACTGCACTGAGCTATGATCACACCACTGCACTCCAGCCTAGGTGACAGAACAAGACCCTGTCTTGAAAATAAATAAATAAATAAGGATACCCAAAAGTGATCTACAGATTCTATGTAATCATGATGAAAATCCCAAGGCAATTTTTGGTAAAAAGAAAAACTCATCCTAAAATTCACATGGAATCTCAAGGGACCCTGAGTAGCCAAGAACTATCTTGAAAAAGAACAAAGAGGATTGACACTTCCTAATGTCAAGGCTTAGCTAGCTACAAAGCTATCGTAATCAAAACAGTATGGTACTAGGATAAGGACAGACATATAGACCAATGAAATATAATAGAGAGCCCAGAAATAAACCCTCATATATATGGTGAAATAATTTTTGACAAGAATGCCCAGACCATTCAATGGGAAAAGGACCGTCTTTTCAACAAGTCGTGCTAGGCAAACAGGATGTCTACATGCAAAAAAATGAAGTTGTACCCATACCTTACATCATACACAAAAAATCAACTCAAAATGGATCAAAGGCCTAAACATAAGAGCTAAAACTATAAAATTCTTAGAAGAAAACATATAGTAGCCAGGCATGGTGGCTCACACCTGTAGTCCTAGCACTCTCGGAGGCCAAGGCGAGCAGATTGCTTCAGCTCAAGAGTTTGAGACCAGCATGAGCAAGAGCAAGACCCCATCCCTACTACAAACAGAAAAATTAGCCAGGTGTTGTGGTGAGCACTTGTAGTCCCAGCTCTCGGGATGCTGAGGCAAAAGGATCACCTGAGCCCAGGAGTTTGAGATAACAGTGAGCTACAATGATGCCACTGCACTCTACCCAGGGTGACAAAGTGAGACACTATCTCAAAATTTAAAAAAATATTATATAATATATACAAAAACCTTTGTAACTTTGAGTTCTCTTAGTCAAAAACTCTTCTGATACTTGAATCTCTTCTATAACATTTATACCAGGTAGTCATTCAGTCTTTTACTTAAATATATTCAAGAAGAGGGAATTTACTGTATCTTAAGAAAATCCATTTCAGTTTTTGGAGAGGTCTAATCATTAGAAAGAATTTCCTTATGAGGACCCCAAATCTCATTCCTTTTAGGTCTCACCAATGGAAACACACATGGAATAAATTTCATTCCTTTACTCCCTGACAACCATTCAAATATTAGAAGAAAGCTATCATGTTCCTCCTAAATCTTCCATTTTCTAAATTTAACATCTGTACTTCCTTCAACTATTCTTTGAATAAAAGGCTTTTTAGTGCTCTCACCATCCTGAGTGCCTTCCTCTTGGCACATTAGGGTTGTCAATATCCTCCTTCCAAAATGTTGTCCCTCAATCCAACACAATAAAGATGCTCCTTGATTTACAATGGGACTATGTCACAACAAACCCATGCTAAATTGAAAATACTGTAAATCCAAAGTCCATTTTCAACTTATGATATTTTTAACTTATGATGAGTTTATACAGACTTAACCTCATGGTAAATTGAGGAGCATACTGAATGTGTATTGCTTTCACACCATCATAAGGTTGAAAAATCCTAAGTCAAACCATTGTAAGTCAGGTATTGTCTGTACTGTCATCCCTCACTATCCATGGGGATTGGTTCCAGGACCTTCGCAGATACTAAAATCTGCACATGCTCAAGTTCCTTATATAATATGGCATGGTATTTGCATATAATTTATGCATATCCTCTTGTATACATTATTTTCTTTTGTAGAGAAGGAGGTCTCACTGTCACCCAAGCTAGAGTGTAGTGGCACAGCCATAGCTCACTTTAGCTTCAAATTCCTGGCCTCAAGCGATTCTCCTGCCTTAGCTTCTCAAGTAGCCCTCTTGTATATGTTAAATCATCTCTAGATTACTGATAATACCTAATACAATGTAAATAGTTGTTATACTGTATTGCTTATTTGTTTTTAATGTTACATTATTATTTTTTATTTTTTTCCTCAAATATTTTCAATCTGTAGTTGGTTGAATCCACAGGTTGGAGGGCTGACTGTACTTTAGATATATATGTTCTAACCAGAGCAGGATAGAGGATGATTGCCACTTTTCTCCCACGGTACATTAAATTTCTTATTGATTCAACCTAATTTGAGTGCACTGTCTTAGTATTATTGGCTTATGTTGAGCTTATAGTCAACAAAAAGCTCCAAGTGTTTCATGTGTGCTGCTGTTAAGGCCATATTTTATTTATTCTGTTCTTGTATTGTTGTTGTTAGGGACCCAAGTATAGGTAGGATGTTTTGTTCCTTCCTGCTTATCTTCATCTTGCTAGAATAGGCTTATCCTTTCAGTCAATTACAGTCCCTTCAGATCTGACTCTATCTTCTACCATATCAGTTACTTTTTTCAGCTTTAGGCCATATGTACATTCAGTTGATATTCACAAAAATCCCACATTTACCCACTCCTTTTCTAAGTTCATGTGCTATATACCACACTATTTGACACTTGATTTGCACATTGTCTTTTATTACTTTCTAATTATTTTATACATGTAAGTCTTGTTTCTGCATTACTATTTTTAAGCTCATCTGTACAGCAGATCATGTCTTCTACTTATTCTATAGTACCAGCCACAGATTGGGCATTCAATAAATATTTGTTTACTTGACTTAAAACCTCAATTAGGCTATTTTTACAGTATAGCTACATGAAATGAGCCACAATTGACCTTCATCTTATGTTTTCTTTAGTGCTTTCTTTTACATCCATACAGATGTATTTGTGGGAAAAGTATACCTACTTAAGAATTACGAAATAACTTTAAAATCAGTGGCAAGCTGATACAGTACAAACAAAAGCCACAGTGCCATCTAGTGAATATCACTAGTTTACATCTGACCACAAGCTCATTTTCAGTTCTATAATGGAAAGGTGTGATTTTTAGAACTTTATATAGTAAATAGAAACAATATGTAACTAGCACATGATACATAGTTGCTTTCACTTTAGGCCATACAAATATTCTATAAATTGCCTCATCTCTGTGGCTGTTGAGTTTTATGGCCATTCTATGGTTTGAGATCATGATTTAGTTTTATCAATCTACAGTAATACTAATGACGTCCACGGAAAGTGCAGTCCCAAACTGAGGATAGAACTTCTGTAGTGAGTTAAAGAGTACCAAATTGTGTATTCCCTTTAACTTACACAGACTATCACCAAAAACAATCCATTATCCATCTGTCAGTTAACATTAAGGTTTTATTATGCAGCAAAATCTCATTATATCAAGGTGTGATAAGTTGTTTCTATACTTAGAACTCAAGCTCACTTCCCTTATGCTTAAGTCCATTTAAGCCTATGATTTGCACAACCCAAACACTTAAAAATCCTCAAAAATAAGAGATAGGGACACTCTTACGCTGCTGGTGGAACTGCAAATTGGTGCAACCTTTGTGGAAAAGAATTTGGAGATTCCTCAAAGAGCTAAAAATAGAATTACCATTTGATCCAGCAATAGCATTATTATGCATCTACCCAAAAGAGCACAAGACATTCTATGATAAAGACATCTGCACCCTAATGTTTATGGCAGCACAATTCACTATTGCTAGGTCGTGGAAACAACCCAAGTGCCCGTCAATTCATGAGTGGATTGTTAAAATCTGGTATATGTTAACAATGGAATATTATTCAATTTTAAGAAATGACAGTGAGTTAGCACCTCTTATATTATCCTGGATTATGCTTGAACCCATTATTCAAAGTGAGGTGACACAAGACCAGAAGAATGGGTCCCATTTGTACTTGCCATCAAACTGGTATTGACTGATTAACATTATGGTGCTCAAATGGTGGGAGCGATCACTAGGGAATTGGGGGGTGGGGGGTAAACCCAC